>JASANE010029042.1:0-37631 GCA_030248225.1 Trileptium ribeirensis | reverse complement strand
TTTGGTCTAACCTTAAGGTTCAGTTCCTATAACTATTGACAATTTCTAAAATGGGAACAAAATTGACAAAACTCGTATTCTTAGCGAACGCGCCGGTGTCTTATGTTACACTTTGCTTAGAGCTCTACAAATTTGCTAAATCACCAGCGGTTACCCCGCACGGTATGTATCCTGTTGGGCTTATTTTTGTGTTTTATTACCTATCATTTAAATTATACTTTGATGTTTTATGTTAATTTTGTTAACCTCAAAGTTTTTCGGATTCTTTGTGCTAAAATTCTAAAAAATTAAAATTCCTGAGGCTGGGCCATGGCACCATGCACCCCCCGCCGAAATAAGAGATTGCAAACGAAGCGGTTAATTGTGTACCAGTCTAAATTTTTATTAACCCTTTCCTTTTTAAACCAAGGCGCAGCTTGTAGAAATTTGTAGATCGCTCGGGTGCAAGCGTTGTCCGCTACCTACTACGCTATTTAGGAGCAGTTGCTCTATCCTTAAGGGACATCATAAGATGAACGAATAATAATGCACGTACAAACGCACACCGAACGACAAACTCGACAATTCATTCATCATGTATTGTACGCTGCACCAAATTCGTCAATATACGAACGAAAGGGTTAACTACCCGGGTACCCGACGTTAAGTTTGGTAGCTCTCGTAAACCGCAGTATCTCCCTAATCAATTTACATATCGTCGACATTCAAATTAGGTACTCAAATCTGTAACTAAGGCTTTGTAGGTTGCGAAGGCGTCGAGCTTCCTCCGGCCTGCCGCACATTTATGCATGCTGACTTACACATTGTGGCCAATAAAACTGGTGTGTGAACTACCCAAAATCAAATGCTATACTGAGCTATGCAGCCATACGATAGGACTACGAGTTCGGAAATAGAAAGGGGAAAGTTGCAAATTTAATAGGTCTTTTATAATATTTTCATGTACCGAATGCCACAAGTTGGGGAATTTATTACTCAAGAATGAGGCACAAGCCTAATACTATAAAGTACCATAAATATGTACGAGTACAGAATAACATGAGAAGTGTTAGTTCCTCGTGGGTAAATAATTTTGGGCCATAGGAAGTCCATAACCAAGTTTGATTTTCCTTCGACAAATAAAAACAGCAGTATCGTACCTGTATGTCTCATAATTCGCAAGTCATGCTCCTCTAATGGATTTTTCAATCACTCTGCTCAAGAACTTACCACATCGATGCCGATTTACTACTGTATGTGAGATTGCATCTCAGTGGCCATGGCTCTGATAACTGGATAATAGACTAGTGGACACCCCTTTGACCATAAAAGAATCCAGGGTACAGATTTGCATGCTGACAAGACATCCTATGGTCTACTTGAATCCGGCCGTCAAACCCGACACAGACGACTCCGGCAATATACCCATAACTAAATCCTTTAAAGATAAATCTAAATAATATTTTTTATAACAAAACCTTTGCATGGCGCTAAAAGTAGTGAGCGCGATATCTCAAAATCATAGCAGCGGTTTCGTATATTCAGATCAGATCTTCGGTTGGGGTGCCTGATAATTAGTATATAGGCAGTAGTAAACAAAAATTTCATCTAAATTCATAAAAAATACAGGATTCGACTATGCATGCTGACAAAAGAATTACATGCTGCTGAATCCGGCTGTTAAACCAGAGGTAATTTTTCAGAGAATGCCCCCAACAGTGAATTTAGAGATAAATTCTAAATAATTTTCAATTTTTAAAACAAAATCCTTGTATGACTTTAAAAATTCAAGAGCTCACGGTGTCTCAAAATGATAGCAACCATTAGTATAACAGTTCATTGTCCTATTGTTACAGCGAAACAAGCAAGTGTGAAATGAGTTAAGTGTTCTGGTTAGAAAAAATCCAGCTTTAGGTTGAATGGGCTGCCGGTGCTGGCTGCCCCGCAACTACGCACGATGACGGCTCTGAGATGTCATTAGCCTTATTATAGTATCACAGTTCTGATTAAACTGCGGGATTAGAATATTGAGAACAGAAAGCATTTCATCTTTACTTTTGGGAGTTAAACTGGATATTAAGTTTTCTCGAGCATGACTATCCTAGCTCATCCGTTACATAATTTATAGCTAAAATCGAGTTTTTATGTTAATCTACATTTACCAATTATAGTTGCACGGTTTTTACTTTTATTATTTATGGCTGCAATGGACAGTTCGCTAAATTCTCGCGTTCAATATTTTAGTAAAAAGCTAGTATTTGATATTTGAAATCTTCTGTGCACTGTTAATGTTACTACTGAATAGTGTTAAAAGAAATATTTCTTGTTAAATTTTGAGTGCAGAATCTACAGTATTCTTAACATCAAGAAAATTTTTGAATATATAAAATGTTCTTTTATGTACATTAAAATACTTCTTCACTAGTAAATACAAAAATCTATGGTTTTTTTTTTTTTTTTTTTTTTTTTTTTTTTTTTTTAGGAAAATATACCTTAAAAACTTCATACTGAATATAGTAAATGCGCCCAAAGTGAGTCACTTTTAAATTGTCAAAAAGAAACAAAAATATAATAAAATTTTATTGCCAAATATATTGATAACCAAAAGTCGCAGATTAGCCAAATTACTAAGGATAGTTAAGCCATAGATTACTGTAATGTCGTGAAATTTAGAACCCATTCGGTTGGTTGACTGAAAAGAAATCGCGGTTTAATCTGGAAAAACCTAGGCATGAACCACAATGAGAAACGTGCTCTAAAGTGGACCCTTCACTTCCCAAAGTGGATCACACTTTGCCTAAAGTGGATCGCGTCGATATTAGGACTTTATGTATCTTAAGTTCGTTGCAAGCAGTTGCACAGGGCCAGAATATCTCAGTAACCGTGTTTATATTTTTAGTTTTTTACAATATATGCTCGTTACCACAAAACTTCCACATTATATTAGCGATCATGTCCGCCTTTCATAAAACTCTGGGAATTGCATACATGATGATTTGTGTTCGGAACAATACTGATAAATTCGTCTTGTAAATTAAATATTTTTGAAGCACAACAGCTAAATTGACACAAATATCAAAAATAAGTATGCTGATTACCACAAAAGTTCCACAGTATATTATCGATCACGTCTGCTTTTCATAAAACACTGGGAATCGCACACTTGATGACAATACTTGCGCTCGGAACAATACTAATTCGTCTTGTAAACTAACAAATATTTTCGAAGCACTGCAGCTAAATTTCAACAAATATCAAAATAAACTGAGAGAAAACACAAATAATGAGAGAAAACACAATTGTATGTTATTTTACATACATTTATTGGAAAAAAGAACCTTTTCGTAGCAACACCGCCGCAGTCTTTATGTCGCCATACATCGCAATCGTCGCATTTTATCCACTGCCGCACCACCCACGCCGTACAATCCACCTCATACTGCACATTGACATTCTGGTTTCTGCTGCTCGTTCTTAGTATCGGAAGATGTAGAGGGTACCTGGGACTTAATGTTGCT
The DNA here is from genome assembly GCA_030248225.1 of Trileptium ribeirensis. Lineage (NCBI taxonomy): Eukaryota > Metazoa > Nematoda > Enoplea > Enoplida > Thoracostomopsidae > Trileptium > Trileptium ribeirensis. The sequence goes on along the minus strand of JASANE010029042.1, from coordinate 34,134 downwards.
TCCACTGCTAGTTCTGTTTTTCTTTTGCTTCAGACGGTTGAGTATTTTTCGGCGACCGGCAAGGTGCGTTGAGGCAACGTGGAGTTAAGTTCTTGATTCGACCTGACTATTTTGCCATATGCTGCTGGATTGGCTGGTACTATTTCTTCAGATACTACATAAAACGAATCGTCGAAGAAGATTCTGCGCCATGTCGCCGTTCCCGGTTAAAGGGACAGGTTGCTGCTGTTCAACGTAACAAGCTGATATGTCTGTAAGCCTAGGACTATCAATGCAGTATCTTTCTTTGGTTCAGTGTCGATTTACACTAACAATAACGTGTTGCGCATGTGTCGAAAGGATAGCTGCCTGTAATGGTAAAAACGCTAATGTGGTCCGTGTGGTTGATGTTGAAACGGCAGGCGATTTAGAAGAGAAGATTGCATTAATAACATAAGTATCTGAAGAGTGCACAAAGCTTTCTGAAGATACAACATTTGAGAAAGTGACATGCACATTTGTGCTTTCAGCGGTAGTAACATAAGGAAACATCGTGTCCGGTTCACTGTTATGCGACGGCTCTCCCGAATGATGTTCAGCTATTTCCCCTCCACTGTCGTCCGATTCTATAAGACGATCTTGAAGCATTTTCCCTATTCTTAGCTTTGTTCGATCAACTGCAGATGCGTTAAGCGGACATAAACCAGTAGATCTGAAACCAGAAACGGCTAAGCAAGGCTTCGCCGCCGAATTCCATTGCTTCGGCCAGGACAGCCCCGAAATAGCGTCGTGATATTGGTGATCCGTCGGTTTTCCTGCTATATTTATCCACAGCCTTCGTCCATTCTTGCTTGAAAGTTTTGTAGACACACTTATTCAACGGCTGTAGGCAATGTGTCCCATGAGCTGGCAACAGTTTAATTTCGACGTTACTGCATACGGCCTTACAAAGAATTGGAGTGTTAGCTGTGTGAGATCCTTGACCGTCTAGAAAAAGGATTGTCTTAGCACCAGGCTCTGGATTTGGCCGATGTCTGAGGAAATGGTCGAACCACTTTTCGAAGAGCTCTTCGTTTATGTACCCAGACTGTGGCGTAGTAACGACCCAACCATCGGGGTATTCTTGATTTCGGCAGCGTATTTTTCTGCACGCGTTCGGTAGTTGAGCCTTTATGTATAATAAATTGCGGGATAACAACTCCCGCTGCGGTGTAACAGCCTAGAACTGTAGTGGTTGGTCCCCTTTCTCCCTGAGTCAACCTTGGCACATCCTTCACACCCGTTTCTGCTACATATAATTGCCCATTTACAACAGGTTGTATCCTTGTTTCATCAACGTTGAACAGAAGATGAGGCTTATTATAGGGGATTTGCTTCAGATAAAATTTGGTGTAATCTTGAAACCATCCATCCACGATGTCAGTTGTAAGGCCAGTTGCTCTGGCACGCGATATATTCTGAGCACGCCGAAAGTGAGAGACCCATTCGTTTTTTGAGTTCATATCACCAGGATTTGTGACCCGCCTTTTTTGAAATTGTTGGGACTCGATTATAAATATTGAAAAGCCAAGTCACTTTGCATAAAATTGCTTTGGTAAGCCATTCCTACTCCGTAACATAGAGACTGATATCACTCGCGTGGGTTCTAATTCTTGTTCACTGTTAAGCACGGTTTTCCTACCAATCGATTTCCGGTTGCTACTGTTCCTTGGTACCGCCGCCGAAGGTTGTTGTAGGGGACATTATACAATTTTGTGAAATGTTTGAGGCACGGGTTACCTATAAATTTATTGGGTCACCTATTAAACACACAATTACGACCTTAGAACGTTAACTTTAAGCTGTAGAAAAATATTTATGCAAACATATTCAACCGCTTTATTCTAAAAAATATCCAGCTAATCTGCATAAAATTCATACGGCGTTGCATAACCTGACATATGCATGGGCTCAAAACATTCATTAAAGAATTTAGCTTTCTACGCTAGACACAATATAACGATTCGTTAGCTGTGTTTCGAGCTATGTCGTTAATTAGGGAGCAATCTGCAATTGTGTCTGCAGCATAGCATCGAGAATTCACGTACTAAATTTAGTATTCATCGTTTGGAGCAATAGCCACAGAGAAGTAAATTAGTAAGTTGAACAATTAACGCCTGCATGGAGCTACATGTAATCTGCCTTTTCTATGTAGAAGCCCAACCGTTTTAACCAAACTAAATAAAAGACCACTAAGCCGAAGTTGATTTTGAAGCTACATGACATCGCACACATTCCAAACAAACAGAGATTGTTTATAATAATCGCAGATCTTGCAACAGATGTGTAAACTGTCAACCAGAGATCACAATTTTTGTGAGATTATCGCATGTTTATCTCTTTCCGACAGGTGGTGCACATTTCAAGTAAGAAAATTTGCAAAAAGCTGTACTAAGAAGGCTGTCAGATTCTGATTTAGACTGACACAGAGTTATAACATTCCGTTTAGAAACTAAATGCGTTAGCAAACTTATCCTCTTATTCAAAAGCATTTGCAACATTTTGTGTAGCTACAAACCATGTTATATATTTCTGTATTTATCGTTTAGACAGGAGACTTGGCCCGGGCCATATTTAGAGATATATTTATGGCACGTGTCAAGACCCTGCGACGAAATATTACGCCAAGGTCATCGTTGAAACGAGCGCGTTTTCCAGCAAAGTGTACGCCTGCGAAACGAAAGACAACAAGCTACCATCCGATTATAACACCGCCCAAACGAAAATTATTTCGATGGGACGAACAGCCAATGAGAACTGCTTTAGAACAGTGCAAAAAGAACTTTCGCGAGAAAGGTTTGTTTGTAGTTTAACGTTCACTTTAATTTTGTGTTTAGTGTTTACTAAACTTAATGTGATCCTACTAGCTGTCTTATTTTGTTTTTTTTTGCGAAAACATGGTTTACAGACTTGAAATTGTATCGCATTTGCTTTTGAATAAGAGGATAAGTTTGCTAACGCATTTAGTTTCTAAACGGAATGTTATAACTCTGTGTCAGTCTAAATCAGAATCTGACAGCCTTCTTAGTACAGCTTTTTGCAAATTTTCTTACTTGAAATGTGCACCACCTGTCGGAAAGTGATAAACATGCGATAATCTCACAAAAATTTTGATCTCTGGTTGACAGTTTACACATCTGTTGCAAGATACAAATTTGTATAAACAATATCTGTTTGTTTGGAATGTGTGCGATGTCATGTAGCTTCAAAATCAACTTCGGCTTAGTGGTCTTTTATTTAGTTTGGTTAAAACGGTTGGGCTTCTACATAGAAAAGGCAGATTACATGTAGCTCCATGCAGGCGTTAATTGTTCAACTTACTAATTTACTTCTCTGTGGCTATTGCTCCAAACGATGAATACTAAATTTAGTACGTGAATTCTCGATGCTATGCTGCAGACACAATTGCAGATTGCTCCCTAATTAACGACATAGCTCGAAACACAGCTAACGAATCGTTATATTGTGTCTAGCGTAGAAAGCTAAATTCTTTAATGAATGTTTTGAGCCCATGCATATGTCACGTTATGCAACGCCGTATGAATTTTATGCAGATTAGCTGGATATTTTTTAGAATAAAGCGGTTGAATATGTTTGCATAAATATTTTTCTAGGCTTGAAGTTTAGCGTTCTAAGGTCGTAATTGTGTGTTTAATAGGTGACCCAATAAATTTATAGGTAACCCGTGCCTCAAACATTTCACAAAATTGTATAATGTCCCCTACAACAACCTTCGGCGGCGGTACCAAGGAACAGTAGCAACCGGAAATCGATTGGTAGGAAAACCGTGCTTAACAGTGAACAAGAATTAGAACCCACGCGAGTGATATCGTTGTCTGTTAAGTCGGGATTGCCTTTAACCAAAGCAATTTTGTGCAAAATTGCTTTCGATTTCTGCAAGATTAACGAGATTCCCAACGATTTCAAAAAAGGCGGGTCACAAATGGTGATATGGATTCAAAAAACGAATGGGTCTCTCACTTCGGCGTGCTCAGAATATATCGCGTGCCAGAGCAACTGGCCTTACAACTGACATCGTGGATGGATGGTTTCAAGAATACACCAAATTTTATCTGAAGCAAATCCCCTTAATAAGCCTCATCTTCTGTTCAACGTTGATGAAACAAGGATACAACCTGTTGTAAATGGGCAATTATATGTAGCAGAAACGGGTGTGAAGGATGTGCCAAGGTTGACTCAGGGAGAAAGGGGACCAACCACTACAGTTCTAGGCTGTTACACCGCAGCGGGAGTTGTTATCCCGCAATTTATTATACATAAAGGCTCAACTACCGAACGCGTGCAGAAAAAATACGCTGCCGAAATCAAGAATACCCCGATGGTTGGGTCGTTACTACACCACAGTCTGGGTACATAAACGAAGAGCTCTTCGAAAAGTGGTTCGACCATTTCCTCAGACATCGGCCAAATCCAGAGCCTGGTGCTAAGACAATCCTTTTTCTAGACGGTCAAGGATCTCACACGGCTAACACTCCAATTCTTTGTAAGGCCGTATGCAGTAACGTCGAAATTATACTGTTGCCAGCTCATGGGACACATTGCCTACAGCTGTTGAATAAGTGTGTCTACAAAACTTTCAAGCAAGAATGGACGAAGGCTGTGGATAAATATAGCAGGAAAACCGACGGATCACCAATATCACGACGCTATTTCGGGGCTGTCCTGGCCGAAGCAATGGAATTCGGCGGCGAAGCCTTGCTTAGCCGTTTCTGGTTTCAGATCTACTGGTTTATGTCCGCTTAACGCATCTGCAGTTGATCGAACAAAGCTAAGAATAGGGAAAATGCTTCAAGATCGTCTTATAGAATCGGACGACAGTGGAGGGGAAATAGCTGAACATCATTCGGGAGAGCCGTCGCATAACAGTGAACCGGACACGATGTTTCCTTATGTTACTACCGCTGAAAGCACAAATGTGCATGTCACTTTCTCAAATGTTGTATCTTCAGAAAGCTTTGTGCACTCTTCAGATACTTATGTTATTAATGCAATCGGCTCTTCTAAATCGCCTGCCGTTTCAACATCAACCACGCGGACCACATTAGCGTTTCCGTTGTATACAGGCAGCTATCCTTCGACACATGCGCAACACGTTATTGTTAGTGTAAATCAACCTGAACCAGAAGAATACTGCATTGATAGTCCTCAGCTTACAGACATATCAGCTTGTTACGTTGAACAGCAGCAACCTGTCCCTTTAACCGGGAACAGCGACATGGCACAAATCTTATACGACGATTTGTTTTATGTAGTATCTGAAGAAATAGTACCAGCCAATCCAGCAGCATATGGAAAAATAGTCAGGTCGAATCAAGAACTTAACTCCACGTTGCCTCAACGCACCTTACCAGTCACGAAAATATTAACCGTCTGAAGCAAAAGAAAAACAGAACTAGCAGTGGAAGCAACATTAAGTCCCAGGTACCCTCTACATCTTCCGATACTAAGAACGAGCAGCAGAAACCAGAATGGCAATGTGCAGTATGAGGTGGATTGTACGGCGTCGATGATAGGCAGTGGATAAAATGTGACGATTGCGATGTATGGCGACATAAAGATTGCGGCGGTGTTGCTACGAAAAGGTTCTTTTTTCCAATAAATGTATGTAAAATAACATACAATCGTGTTTTCTCTCATTATTTGTGTTTTCTCTTGTTATTTTTGATATTTGTTGAAATTTAGCTGCAGTGCTTCGAAAATATTTGTTAGTTTACAAGACGAATTAGTATTGTTCCGAGCGCAAGTATTGTCATCAAGTGTGCGATTCCCAGTGTTTTATGAAAAGCAGACGTGATCGATAATATACTGTGGAACTTTTGTGGTAATCAGCATACTTATTTTTGATATTTGTGTCAATTTAGCTGTTGTGCTTCAAAAATATTTAATTTACAAGACGAATTTATCAGTATTGTTCCGAACACAAATCATCATGTATGCAATTCCCAGAGTTTTATGAAAGGCGGACATGATCGCTAATATAATGTGGAAGTTTTGTGGTAACGAGCATATATTGTAAAAAAACTAAAAATATAATGCAAGAGTAAACTTAAGATGCGCCCCCAACCATCCTCTTTTGACTCCATGTACAAAACGTTGTTAGCGAACAAAACTCGAATTTCAACAGCCGTATCCAATTTCGACATTTTTCTGTTCCATAACGCCATTAGCGACTGAAATTCGGTCCCTGTACTTTAACACCAGTGTGTTCGCGAACATTTCCAAATTATAATGTGTGGCATATGAAACGGACTAATTTCTGTTCTTTAACGCAAAAATGAAATTTGTGTTCAGTGTACAAGTGAATGGCAATCGCTTTTGTCAAAAGAGGATGGTATGGGGCGCAACTTAAGTTTACTCATGCATAAACACGGTTACTGAGATATTCTGGCCCTGTGCAACTGCTTGCAACGAACTTAAGATACATAAAGTCCTAATATCGACGCGATCCACTTTAGGCAAAGTGTGATCCACTTTGGGAAGTGAAGGGTCCACTTTAGAGCACGTTTCTCATTGTGGTTCATGCCTAGGTTTTTCCAGATTAAACCGCGATTTCTTTTCAGTCAACCAACCGAATGGGTTCTAAATTTCACGACATTACAGTAATCTATGGCTTAACTATCCTTAGTAATTTGGCTAATCTGCGACTTTTGGTTATCAATATATTTGGCAATAAAATTTTATTATATTTTTGTTTCTTTTTGACAATTTAAAGTGACTCACTTTGGGCGCATTTACTATATTCAGTACTAAGTTTTTAAGGTATATTTTCCATAGATTTTTGTATTTACTAGTTTTCAAGGTATATTTTCTATAGATTTTTGTATTTACTAGTGAAGAAGTATTTTAATATACATAAAAGAACATTTTATATATTCAAAAATTTTCTTGATGTTAAGAATACTGTAGATTCTGTACTAAAATTTAATAAGAAATATTTCTTTTAACAATATTCAGTAGTAAGATTAACAGTGCACAGAAGATTTCAAATATCAAATACGAACTTTTGACTAAAATATTGAACGCGAGAATTGAGCGAACTGTTTATTGCAGCCATAAATAATAAAAGTAAAAACCGTGCAACTATAATTGGTAAATGTAGATTAACATAAAAACTCGATTTTAGCTATAAATTATGTAACGGATGAGCTAGGATAGTCATGCTCGAGAAAACTTAATATCCAGTTTAACTCCCAAAAGTAAAGATGAAATGCTTTCTGTTCTCAATATTCTGATCCCGCAGTTTAATCAGAACTGTGATACTATAATAAGGCTAATGACATCTTAGAGCGTTCATCGTGCGTAGTTGCGGGGCAGCCAGCACCGGCAGCCCATTCAACCTAAAGCTGGATTTTTTCTAACCAGAAAACTTAACTCATTTCACACTTGCTTGTTTCGCTGTAACAATAGGACAATGAACTGTTATACTAATGGTTGCTATCATTTTGAGACACCGTGAGCTCTTGAATTTTTAAAGTCATACAAGGATTTTGTTTAAAAAATTGAAATTATTTACAATTTATCTCTAAATTCACTGTTGTGGGCATTCTTGAAAAATTACCTCTGGTTTAACAGCCGGATTCAGCAGGATGCTAAGTTCTTTTGTCAGCATGCAAAGTCGGATCCTGTATTTTTTACAGTTTAGCTTAAGTTTCTGTTTACTACTGCCTATATACAAATTATCAAGCACCCCAACTGAGATCCAATCTGAATATACTAACGGCTGCTATGATTTTGAGATATCGCGCGCTCATGACTTTTTAGCGCCATGCAAAGGTTTTGTTATAAAAAATATTATTTACAATTTATCTTTAAAACCTTCGTTATGGGTATATTGCCGTAGTTGTCTCGTGTCGGGTTTGACGGCCGGATTCACTAGTACGATAGGATGTCTTGTCAGCATGCAAATCTGTACCCTGGATTCTTTTATGGTCTAGGTAAGGTCCGCCACAGTCTATTATCGAGTTATCAGAGCCATGGCCACTGAGATGCAATCTCACATACAGTAGTAAATCGGCATCGATGTGGTAAGTTCTTGAGCAGAGTGATTGAAAAATCCATTAAAGGAGCATGACTTGCGAATTATGTAACACAGGTACGATACTGCTGTTTTTTCCATTTGTCTAGGAAAATCAAACTTGGTTATGGACTTCCTATGGCCCAAAATTATTTACCCACGAGGAATTAACACTTCTATGTTATTCTGTACTCGTACATATTTATGGTACGTGATCACATCAGGCTGTGCCTCATTCTCGAGAAAAAGTACCCAACTTGTGGCATTCGGTACATGAAATATTATAAAATACCTATTAAATTTGCAACTTTCCCCTTTCTATTTCCGAACTCGTAGTCCTATCGTATGGCTGCATAGCTCAGTATAGCATTTGATTTTGGGTAGTTCACACACCAGTTTTATTGGCCACAATGTGTAAGTCAGCATGCATAAATGTGCGGCAGGCCGGAGGAAGCTCGACGCCTTCGCAACCTACAAAGCCTTAGTTACAGATTTGAGTACCTAATTTGAATGTCGACGATATGTAAATTGATTAGGGAGATACTGCGGTTTACGAGAACTACCAAACTTAACGTCGGGTACCCGGGTAGTTAACCCTTTCGTTCGTATATTGACGAATTTGGTGCAGCGTACAATACATGATGAATGAATTGTCGAGTTTGTCGTTCGGTGTGCGTTTGTACGTGCATTATTATTCGTTCATCTTATGATGTCCCTTAAGGATAGAGCAACTGCTCCTAAATAGCGTAGTAGGTAGCGGACAACGCTTGCACCCGAGCGATCTACAAATTTCTACAAGCTGCGCCTTGGTTTAAAAAGGAAAGGGTTAATAAAAATTTAGACTGGTACACAATTAACCGCTTCGTTTGCAATGGCGTATTTAGGGGGGGGGGGGCATGGTGCCATGGCCCAGCCTCAGGAATTTTAATTTTTTAGAATTTTAGCACAAAGAATCCGAAAAACTTTGAGGTTAACAAAATTAAAATAAAACATCAAAGTATAATTTAAATGATAGGTAATAAAACACAAAAATAAGCCCAACAGGATACAAACCGTGCGGGGGTACCCGCTGTGGTGGGTGATTTAGCAAATTTGTAGAGCTCTAAGCAAAGTGTAACATAAGACACTGGCGATGTCCGCTAAATAATAATTAAAATTCCGCCAATCCTGTTTTGATTTTAGAGTTTGGAGCCGACGGAAAGTGAATCATATTTAATTGCCATCTAACACACTGGGTTAATAGGTTATTTGGACACCAAATTAGATATTTATGGAAAAATGAACGAAATTTCACAATTGGATTTTTGTTCTATTACAAGTGCATATATTCATGCGGGACAATAAATTTCAACCAGGGAAATTTGCGTGCCCTTCGCCCTTCTTCAACTAATGGTTTCGTGTACTGATACCGCCCTTGCGCATCATCTAAAAACTGCTGCCAAAAACGCTACGTATGTTTCTCCATCCGCTCAAAATGATCTGATTGACGCAATTGATAAAACTTCCAGAAAACGAGTGAGTGTGGAGGTGAATTCAAGTCGATTCTTTTCCTTTTATAGCTGACGAAACTACCGACTTCTCCCGCCAAGAACAGCTAACCGTGTGTGTTCGCTATTTCTTAAAAGGTCACATCCATGAACGGTTTCTTTGCTTTGCTATTGCTCCAGATATGACAGGATCAGGTTTAGCGCAGCAACTTCGAAACATTCTTCGTGACAACGGCTTGAATACTCATTACATGGTGGGTCAAGGGGACGATGGGGCCTCTGCGATGTCGGGTGAAAAAATGGAGTCCAGAAACACATCTCAGAACAATGCCCACACGCAGTCTACGTACATTGTGCAGGGCACTGTCTCAATATCTGCTTGCTAAAGGCAGGTGAAATATCTGCAGTACGCTCAGCCGTGACTCTGATGCACGACATTGCCGTATTCTATGGAGATTCAAACAAGCGGTTGCTGAACCTGCAACAATGTATAGACAACAGCTGCCCTGAGGCCGCACGCACTCGTTTAAAGAAACATTGTGCAACACGATGGGTGGAGAAACAAGAAGCTGTTTCCGTTTTTTGCAGCTGTATCCAGCAGTGATTGCTTCTTTGGAAGATATCAGCAATTGGCCGCGTGATTGCGGCGGCAAGGCTGTCATTTACCTACGGTCCCTTGATGACGGCGGTTTTATGGTCGCACTGGAAGTGTTGACGTTAGTGTTGCAAGTCACCAAACCGTTGTCCGTAAGGCTGCAAGCATCCACACAGGACCTGTTCCGTGCATCATCTGGAGTTCAGGACTGCATCGACGTGTTGCAGCAGTATCGAGATGATGACAGTGTATTTGATTCTGCTTTTCAAAAGGCCAGTGCCAGGCTTGGAGAGGAAATACAGATACCTCGTGTGGCAGCAAGACAACAACATCGTTCTAATATCCCTGCGACTACAGCAGTCCAATACTACCGCAGATCGCTGTTTTTGCCGTATGTGGACACTATCCTGTCCCAACTTCAACAACGATTTATCAATCACTTCAGCATCGCTGCAGATCTGAGTTTGCTAGTTCCACAATACTGTGCTGAACTTACGCCTGAGAAAAATTGGCCGCTCTTGCGAAACCTATTCCTCATTTTTAGATGGTAGAATGACGTCTCTTATCCCCGAGATGTACCGCTGGAAAGCATACTGGGGACGGCGTGACCCAGTTGAGCGGCCGAGCACTGCACCTAATGCCACTCAGGCAGCTTCGGAATTGGGGACTTATCCAAATATCGAAACGCTGCTGCATATCTTTGTTACCATTCCAGTAACAACAGCTACCGGTGAAAGGTCGTTTAGTGCACTTAAATATATAAAAACTATCTACGGTCAACTATGGGCGAAACCACACTAAACGGACTTGCCCATTTTTATATTAATAGGGATATTACGCTAGACTATATTGATGTTATTGATGAATTTACAAAGTCCAATCGTCGACTCAGTTTTGTGTGAAAAAATTAAAAACATTACTAAGGTTGTGTTATATGCAGAGGTATTATGAGACTATTTGAGCGATTAGAAATAAGGCACTTTGTTGCTCCCCCTGAAACCATTTCTAAATATGCCACTGTACCCAACGCGAGCAGATGTACGGTGTACAAAGAAAAGTTCCATATGCGCACACTTCTTGTATAATCGAAAATCCTCAAATGACGTGCTATGCCAATTCTTAGCTCTTTACCTCATAAAGTCACACCTGTGTAACTGCGCGCATTGCAGTGAGGTGCACTAGCTGCGTTTGTAAAGCGTCAACATGTTGGCACATGAATTGTTGTTCGCTACCCTGAGGTTTCTTTACGGAACCCAGCAACATCTTCTAACGTTAGTGGCTAGCGCGCAAGGCTCTCACCATAACGATATTGGCGGTGCGCTTCGCCGCTGCGGCAAGTCCCTTTAATATTGTACAAACACACAACAATGATCCATACGGCAAAGTGATAAAATAGCGACCGGGAACAGCACTTGCACAGTGCTGTAAAAGTCGTGTGCGTCGTCATAAGGTAATGATAATTTGTGTGCTGACAACGGTTTCAAAATCGTCATTTGTATTGACAAAGAAACAACAGAAGTTCGCACGCATTGGCTGGGCTCACGCCTGTTAGACCGGCAACTATGTTACAATCCAACGCTGGTGTTACTTTAAAAGGCTAACAGCTCATAAACATGCTCGAACGTCCGAGGTCCAAATGGCGGAAACTCGCGCCATGGTGCTAGTAGTTCGCCCGCCTTTGGCGCTTTGTGGATTAGCGCCAGGGCCCGTTGCCGCATCGCAGAAACTAGGAGTTCGATGCCAGAAGCTCCCTCTGAGGATGTGTAGCTAATAAATGTCTTTTTAAAAGAAAATCAATTAATAAATAAAGTGAAATATTTTGTAAAATAGTACCCTAAATACCATGACACTGTTAACTTTTACTTCAAAACCTCGTTTTGTAGTTCCTCATTTTTGGCTTTTCCACTTGCTAAAAAAGTCGAAACGAGACATGAACGAGATGGTCTCGATACCATGCGTGCTAAATTTTGCCAGGTCACATAAAATTGGGGAAACATCCGGTGCAACAAGGGAATTCTAAAGCTAACAAATTTTTCACATGATTTATTAATTTTTTAATGTCGAAGTAGCTTTTTCAAAAAATATTAATACTTAATATGTCAAGCATGCAATTATTCGCGATGGGTTACGTACGCTCGGATTTAAAAAGCACGTAAACTAGCGGCATATCGTATAAATTTTATAGCTGATCGTATTTTTTATGTCTTGAAGACGACCTATTGGTAGTTACACTGTATAAACTTGATACTGATAAACTAAGCCTGCTATTACTTATCCGTGCGTAGCCTTTGAAGTTAAATACAGCAGCAAGAGTGCCATACGTGCTCAGACTGATGTCCAGGGGGCGACCATGTCCTCATCTTCCCAGTGGGGTCGTCGGGGAGTGCCATGCCACAACTAAAAGCACCTATGGATCGGCGCCTACGGTACCAAGACCTCAGGGGGAGTGCACAAGAAAAGGGTATGGCATTTCTCTACAATCGAAAAAAACCCAGGAATTTGGTCATTTCAGGTAGGATGAAACACATAAGGCACGTTTAATATCCAAAAAGGCCAAAATATTTCAAATTCTTCGATTGTGATCAAAAATGTGCAATGAGATGTAACCACTTGGTGAGCATTACGAATCTGCATTTGTCTTAATCGATCGTAGTTTTCATAGTGTGCATAAAAATATATTGGCTTGAGTAACGTAATTTAACTCATGTCACATAAACTGAAATTTTGTGTGGTTTTACTAGTAATTCTTAGCAAACCGGTTAAAGTAACCTGAGGCCCATATATAAAACGTTGGCTATGACGCTCTCGACAAGCTAAGCCATAGGTTCTTATATGAGACATACACCTCTACTACATTCTTTTTTCTAAAACCATAACGTAACGCCCCAAGATTAGTTGGGCCGCAAAACCAATGAGTTAGTTCGATAAAGCCCTATAAAATTACGGCTCGAACTCAAACGCGCCATAAGGGGGCTATGACTACCTCAACTACAAAATCGACAAGGCTTCACCTAATCCCAGGCACCACAATACATAAATGATCATCTATGGTGATAATCTAAATGCGCTCAGATAGGACTTGCAACAGATCTTTTTAATACTAAATTTCAATTATATAAGGATGAGGAAATACGAACTGAACAGATATACACTTGTTATAAAATAAATAACTCACAAAATGAACCTACATAGCATAACTGGATACCTTGAAGCGCTTTTAACAAGTCGCTTTACCATTCTCGACCCTAACCTGTACATTATAAGATTTTCAAAAGACCACGCTAACTCAATTCAGTGTGTAATGTTCACTGGTTTTGCAGGGGCACGTGAAGAACCCGAGCAAAGCCATCGAATTTACCAGTGGCAATTGGGCCTGGTTATAATCGAAGCCATCCAAAGTTCAAATACCCGTGAACATTTACGACCAAAAGAAAGGGCTTCATACATTAGTCGTCATTTCATGGTCTTCCTACAAGCATGTGGTCTTCCGATGAAAATCATAAATATAGAAATTGTCACAAAGTGCCACTTCGGGAAAGCGATTAAATAAATGTGTCCTGGTCAAGGATTACAAAAAGTATTGTTGCACAAAGCTCAGCTGTGAGTAAGCCAACAGCTTCCCCTACTCGTCATGGGACTAAGCTCACTGAGATACATTAGATAGCGTATGTCAAATGGAAGTGTGAACCTCGCCAGCGCTACAAAAACGAGCTAAATATATATTATGATTATCATCCTGTAAGAATATAAAACCAAAATTAGTCCAATGCAGTTGTGATCCGTGCAAACGCAGCCTTTCCTTTTATCGATAATAATCACTGGTCTCATGCCAATCCGAAATCTTCGCAGCCGACAATTTCATCAATTTAACTATGACTAAAACCAAAATGGCACAAAAACTGAAATTAAAATGTGCCCAATTCATTATACGTTTGAAATGACACTCTGTGGTTGAGGCAACACAATTATTATAATAGTAAATTTTCAGACAGAAATGCTATACGTTCGAAAAATTACAAATTTTGTTTGAAAGGTGTCCCAGAAGCAATAATCGGACAGACATCACCATCGTTTACCAAGTTATTCAGTTGAATCAGTAAAAATCAATACCGCGTTCTTCAGTACAGGATGACTGATCACACAATGGTAACCAAAATAGCATTATACTACACGGGTAGACACGATGATTATCGAGTTTCAACAGCACAAATATACAAATTCTGGAATTATAATTTTAAAACAGCAAAATTACGTAAAACGAAATATTTCATAATCAATGAAAACTTTAAGTGCGAAAAAAACACCCAAACATTAGTGTTAATATGGTATTTTTAAGCAATCATCAAATAAATAAATATATCCATGGCAACCTTAAATGGAATTCTCATGCATAAATTTTAATATTGCGTTGTTTATGTCTATGCCTAAAATAATTCCACGAAATTGAGTTGAGGCTAAGCTAAATTGTTTCATCAAGTACCGTATAAATCTGAAAATTACGCTTACGGTCCATAGGATTACCCCTGGGACAAGATGGGAACTATTGAAAGATACTGTCGTCTTTCCATCGTCACGGGGTGGCGAGATTTGAAATCAACTACAATTATTGAAAAATAAAATTTTATGAAAAATAGTTATGAAAGTTTTATGAAAAATATTTAGTGCACTGGCGATCAAGCAGCTGGCAAACGAACAATCCTCGCCCAAAAAATTACTGTCGTCATTCCATCGTCACGGGGTGGCGAGATTTGAAATCAACTACAATTGTTGAAAAATAAAATTTTATTTGCTGTATAGCAACAATTATGATGCAAACCAAATATTATTTAAATAATCTCTCAATTATTATTTTCTACACAAATGTAACAAAAAATCAAAAGCGACACCGCATTTTTAAAGTTCAAAGAAATTTAGGACAAAATCCCACGTACATAGCAAAACCAACTGCTTTCGCAACCGCGATATTAATTTCTTCTGCGCATTTATTGCTCGAAACATCAAAATATCACCGCTAATAGTTTTATAATAACTGTATCATGGGTCATTTCACGCTACGATGACGTTTTGCCCCAGAAAAAATGACTAATGACTTTTTTGGCTCCGATTATCTTCATTTTTACACCATATGACCAAAAAACATCAAGGATCCGCAATTCGAGGTCGTTATAGTAAATTTTTTAACCGTTTTTATGCTATGTCTTCTCAAATACCACCCCCTGCTGCTCCGCAAGGTACCATAAAATGGCCTCTGGTATGCTCCAGGTTGCATCTAGCCTCGATTTTGTGATTGTATCTTGTGCAGCCCGTCAGCGCGGTCAAAATGACGTTATGCGGAACTCCGTATATCAAAAATTAAGCTTTTTATGCCTATTCTTGGGTCAAATTTAACACTTTTAAAACACGGGGGTGCCGATTTACACCGGTTATTAAATGGAAACGAAGCGGCCATAAACGGTAGCTATTTATATCGATAGTTTAGCCTGGGGGAAGTGTTATGCAAAAAAATTCAAAACATACCCTTTGCCAGATATGTTAGAATACCGGAAGTAGCTTGTGGTCGGGGTAAAATTTGGCGGGGTGGGGGGGGGTAAAAATGTGAAATGGCCAATTCGACCGTGTTTAACCAGCATAGTTAACTTGAAAACGGTATGTAAGATATTCTATACCACAATTTCCACTATGAGGGTACAAAATGGCAGCCCATATCAACTGCCAGTGTACATGCCTGAGACCATGGTCGGGGGGGGGGGGGTAAATTTAGAATTTTTAAAAAAAAATAATTTTGCGACATATGTCGTCCAAATGTGTTGCCACAATGTATTATGAACCAAAAGCGTGAAATTTCCTCGAAATAACATTAAAAGTGTGGTCGGGGGTGGGTAAAAGCCTGAGATCAACAGGTTGGGCGCGAGATAGAGCTCCGGTCGTTTCACCATTCGCTTCATGATTGGAAAGAACCATAACAGACAAATTAATTGACTTCTACTGACTCCAACATACCCCTAACTAGCAACGGTCGGGGGGGGGGGGTAATCAAATATGCTAAAATCGATCTTTTGACCCTAGCGCTGGCGTAAGTAACAGCAAGCACCTGGGTTAATATTTTTTCAAAAGGCATCCAGGGGACAGGTATGATATATGAACAACGTTTATGTACCATGCATAAGTAACGAGCAATGACCAAAAAAGGAATTTGGTCGGGGGGGTAAAACTGGGGTTCACGCCATATCGACAGCTGTCACTCTCCATGATTGGAGTAGATTTGAAAATCGTGCAATTAAAAATGTTGTGTAGACCTGACTAATCCTGCGTAGAAAAGAATTTGGGCCATAACTTCGAACACGGAGCCACGACACTACCCGAAAAAAGAGGTCGTAAAATTAGTCATTACGATTTTTGTCAATTTGGGACTTATGTGGATGTCCAGCCTCTTACGGCGTGCGTGAAGCCGAAAATTTTTTTTTCTTTGAACTAGCTAACCAATGACGCTTCCTGGCGCAAATAACATTTTTACCAGTTCCCTGCACGTTAACGTGCTACTGGCCAAAATATCCAGTTTTACCCCCCCCCCCGACCAAAAGGTCATCGTAGAGTGAAATGACCCTCATCGAAGCTTTATCGTAAAGAACTCAAAAATATAACTAAAGTACATAGCCGTCGGTAAAATAAAACACTATTTTACAATGAAGTCAAGATGTCGTTGGCTATAATGAAGGGCTTGACCAAGCCTCAGGCGGCATTTTTCCCATCGGAATGCCCAATGCCTTACTGCATTGGTGGTAACGTGCCTAATGCTGCCGTCTATCACGTGTCATCGTTGACCGACGAAGTGTCAAACCAGCTTTAATTTTCCTGAGATTCACTGAGTTTTTTCAGCATAATATTTGATTTGGCCACCGCCCCCAAATCTGCGACTGCTCTCGTGATGCTTTTTTTCAAAACACGGTAGCCCGATTCTGTACCGACACGTGGTGACCAAATCCACAAGTAGACTAGGGCATCTAATATGAAGCAATACAGTCTTGGTGCCAAAAATTTGTTTTCTAAAGTTCTTAGAACACTAAACCACACAAGTATTTTTATCAAGAACAGCCATAGACTCAATGTTTAAAACGCTTGAAAAAAAATACCGATAAATAATAATTGAAACTTCAAAGCTTCATTCCGAGACGCGTTGGTCTGAAGATGGCGAACCGAAATATGCGACCGGGTCAATGGCCAAAATTTGCAACGCTGTAATATTAAAAATATCTAAAACAATAATTTAATTTATTTTATAATATCTTTTTAATTTTGTACTTTTTACAGCCTTTTCCAAACCACAGACATTCATAGCCTACCCGTACTTTCTTAATTTCTTCTGCTTAATATTTTCTTACAAATTACATTCACATCTTATTTTAAACTTAGCATTAAAACGGTGCAAAGCACACATCATTGTTTACGAAAGTCAAACTGGAGATTGTATACTTAACTACCCAAGCAATTTAACGAAATGGGACCAATCTTGGTGTCATAATAATTAGACAATGGTACATGGTAATTTTACGAACGGTAATGAATGAGGCAAAATGTAAGATGTAAACCTAACACTTGATGATTAGGTTGTCACGAATTATAATAACATCAAAGAACCTTACCGATTTCCGAACATGTAGCTAGTTTAATTTTAAACAAATCAAATGCTGCCACTAACCTGTGCCGCACTGCTATTAGCTCAATGAACTTGTGTTCGACGCGTACAAATCTAGGCCGCTATCACTACTCAGGGATCTGAAACAAGTAAAACAATAAATTGTAAAATGATGATACCGATTACACCGCGTCCACTAATATCTTACTAAACTCAACGATACTATTGTACTACCCTCAGCAATCCAAAGCAACTGTAAATATACTACTGAAACGGAGCCAGTGAAAAGAACGAAAGGAGCTAGAAAGAAAAATGAATTTTTCGGCGTTCATAATCAAGAGTACATAAGGCAAATTTTGCGGAAGAGTGTGACACTCGGTCATACTCATTGTATATTGCCTTATCCGGAGACGCGGTCTACTTTCGCCTTACCCCCCCCATTCTCCCCGCAAGGTTTTCAGAGGTGCACCCGCAAAGATTTTTTGGGACGGCGGTATCGCCCTCCCCTACAAAAAATTCCTTACGTAAGTACCTGGTGTCAGTTC
Organism: Trileptium ribeirensis; assembly: GCA_030248225.1. Classification (NCBI taxonomy): domain Eukaryota; kingdom Metazoa; phylum Nematoda; class Enoplea; order Enoplida; family Thoracostomopsidae; genus Trileptium; species Trileptium ribeirensis. The sequence goes on along the minus strand of JASANE010029042.1, from coordinate 15,821 downwards.
GCCAATGGTCAATAAGATAACAGCAGGAGTATCAATCGCCGGTGACTCATATTCCTGCCCCGCCTTCATTGGCAAGGTGATATCATTGGCTATTTACAAGCTGATAGCTGGCATCGCCTACCGCTATCCCAAGGTTTCAAGGGCGGGTACCAGCTGTCAGCTAGCAAATGGCCAATAAGATTACAACAGGAGTAGCAATCGCCAGTGGCTCATATTCCTGCCCTGCTTTCATTGGCAAGCTGACATCTGGTACCCCCAAGAAACCTTAGGGTGGCGGATGGGGATAAGCCGAAAAACGCAACACGTCATCGGATAAGGCAATGTACTCTAGTACAAAATTTGTCTTATGAACTCTTGATATAACTCATAACTTATCCTCGGGAGGATTAAATTCAACCAGTTTTTGTTCTACAGGAAAATCCATGACGATGTGTGTTTTAATTGAGAGAGCCCCCAATCTGTGCTCCGGGCCAACGTGACCAAAGACTTGATTTTTCAGAGTTCTTTGCCAAAAAATGTGGCTATATGATTAGCTTTGTTTCGCATAACGCACCTACCTATATAAGATACGTGTTTACACAGAAAAGAAATCATGATCCGAAATCATTTTGGGATCGAGGAGCCATTTTCTGGGCTGCTGTAGGCCCGAATAGGGTTCGACAACCCTTTGCCATAAACATAAATATTTACAAAATTCAACATGTTAATACCTACCTTACAATGGGGTTATGGAATCCGCTGAACGATGGTTTGGTTAACTAGATCCCGCCATTTTCAGATTATAGCTTTGCAGTTAGCCTTATCTAGGTAAGTATTGCCTTCAGTTAGTAGAAAATGGCCTACTTAAGGTTTCAGACATGCTGACTACGGTGGCTGCAGTACAGTTCAGCATAACAAAAAGATAAATATACTACAGCATCGTATACTAACACACCCTTTGACATTATAATATAGTTAAACGTCAGACACCTACAGATTGCACTCACACCGGCTCATCTCCATCGCCGCTGTAATACTAATTGGACAGCATGCCCAGGATTTCAGCAGGATGTAGTTCAGCCCGTTTTCGTTTGATCACACCGACTAACCAGAGTACTTAGGAGGACTAGTTTAGGTTGTTTGGAAGTTTTTCGATTATTATTTCGTTACATAATTCAAGCTGAAAACCCAGTCATGGAATAAAACGCTATATAATCGGGTCTGCTGGTCAGTCCGCCACAGTTTCCAAGGTATATTATTATTAAACGAAGGTCTGAAGACAGACAAAATGCGTTTCGATTAAAATTATTTTTAGCCAAATGTTTCTTACGTGCGGCCCAGTTGCTATTCATAAACTACGGTTAGTCTTAGCCTATCATGGATCTAGATATAATATATTCTTAAGCTTTGGCATTATCCTTGAAAAATCCTAAAAAGGAATATCGCTGACAGTCCAATGCGAAAATATCCATCACCGCAGAGAAAAGAAAAAAATGACATAATATATAATAAATCCAAAGCGACAAAGGTTTATCAAAATTTTCCGAAATGAAGACGTCAAATCACTTTTGCTTGAACGAACCACTCAGGTCGATTGACTCGACCGGCACCACACCGTCCTTTCGCAAGAAACCTGAGCGCCTTTGATCTGTATAATCAGCTCCAGCGATTACATCAGGCAACGAGTCCAAGCTAGCGCCATTAGGATCGGTTCCGGTTTTGCTAATGGCACACCCAGCAGTGCCTCTGTGTCTCCCTACTGGTTGGCTGCAAAATTCATGCCTTATACAGCTATAACAAAATTACAACTGCTGCAATATAATATAAATAGTGCAACCGCAATATCGCAATAATTTTTGACCAGAGAATATTACTATATATTAAAGAATATTGCAAAATCATAATAATTTCAACTTTCTGGATAGGATTTCGTGTCACGGAAGAGGGACTCGTAATTTTATTGTGCGTAAACAGAACGTAAAAAATTAATCAACTCAAACTGATACATACCCAACAGGGGCTTGTGGGAGCTAGCCCCCTGCGGCCCCGGTCAACCGTCGTTTGAGGGCACCACCTCATTCAACCCGCCGCGGTTTGCTGCAAAGATAGGGAAAATTGAATTGGCAAGAATAAGGATAGAGAGGTCGTCAATTTTTTGTCACCACCCAACCGCCCGATGGCCTCTACCCCCACTCCCGGCCACCCACTGAGAGCTCGAGTGCCAGCATGGATGAATCAACTGAAAAAGAGCTAAACTGATCAAGACTTCATGTAAGCAACCACATATTTCTAAACAGGTGAATTGTGTTTGATTTAAATAAGTCCCACTTGCCTACTTACCCAGATAATTCCCTTTGGAGATCGGTCATGTGTTGATGGGCTTGGGCGTAGAACGTCAATTGCGACTCGACAAAGTCTTTCAAACACCGTAAGTGATTATTCTGCAACAAAAACAATACTTACAACCACAGCAGTAGGACAATATTTATTGTTATGCACGAGTAAACTCAATTGGCGCCCATCGACTATCCTATTTTGTAATAGCCGATAGCGAATCGCAAACCGTTGTTGCGAAACTTCATCGATTTTTCGAATAAGTTGCAAATTTCATTCAAGATGGTACAAAAAATAACGACACAACACTACAGCTACGCGATCAGAATTAAGTGCTCAAAAATCTCAAAATATGTTTAGGCACATTTCGTTAATCTTCGCTAGAATGGTGTTAGATTGTTTGCGATTTATTTTGATTTGTGCGTTTGCTTTAAAATGAAAAGCGATCGTTTAAAATTACATAAATCCGACCGAAATTGCATATAAATCAATAAACATGACTAGTCTTTTTTCTGTCGACGACTCGTTCATACTACTTTACACGTAATTATACCGCTATGAACTCGAGCCAACATTAGTCTTTGGTTTGCTTTGTTCTTCCGTTTCCGTCCGTCTAAAAGGTCTTTCGTTTGTGACTTTAAGAGATTTGTTCCTGTTTATACGAACGTTTCGTCTGAGTTGGCTTTTATACGAACTTAAATTATGATTGCAACTGTCGCCCGACTAAACTAGACGGTTCTCTTCGCTACACCTACTGCCCGAAACAGAAAAATGAATGTTTCGCAAGCGATACCGACGAGCAGCACCATCGATCACTACCGCAGTCGAGACAGCAGGAAGCAGCTAACGAAACTAACGGCACGCACCAAAAGCGACCGTCGCCTTTTAAGCGAGCGGCTCACTCGAGATTTCGAAACTACTTAAATTAATAATAAATTCTATTTTTTGAAAAAAATTTATGTCGAGCCAGTCACGAGCGAGCGGCAGTCAGTTTTGTCGGGTACTGTAACATTTGTCCCAGAAACGAAAATAAATAAACCAACAACAACTTACATGTGCGGTTTGGATGCCTTCAAGCAGCAACTTTAAAATTTCAGCTTGTTTGTCAAATTCTGACTGCGCAACGCGGAGATCTGCTTCAGCCTAAAACAAAGATTACAATATAAATATTTATAAAATAACTCGGCAATGAAGAAAATATCTAAATAAAAGAAAATTAGGCAAAATAATGTCAATACTTTCGCAAGCTAATCGTTTTTGGAAGCCTAGCTGACAGCGGGTCCGTCAAAACTCAAATTTCTACATACTCGACACCGAATGCTCACCACGATCGTTTCAGAAGATGAAGTAAAACTAATCCACGTTTCCAAAGCAACTACTTGACAATGGGGAGAGAAGTGGTGGGTTTCACATAGCCGGCCCGGCCCAGTTCGTAGCCACATACATTTTCGATGCCCAGTTTCGTGCCCACAATTGAGGCATAATCGGTCTCCTGCTGCTATTAGTCCTGGAAATTGTTGCTGTCGCCTGGCTGTTTGCTGGGAACGGGACTGTGCTACCGCCACTACTAATAAAATAGGTACAGAATTATTTACGACTCATTGTTTTACATTGTAAAACCCCATTTTTATAAAACTCTGAAACGCATAACTGTCAATTAAGCATCCACGGCTTGCAATTGCTAAAGTGATAAAAAATACGACATGATGACGAGCATTAAATACTCCCCCACACATATTTTTGGGGCCCGGTTGAACCGGGAACAGGCCTCTTTTCGGGCGGCCTCACGATCGGGTTCTGCATCAGTTCTATAGGGCTGCCCCCAGTTCACATCTCCCCCATAAATTTTGAACATGCCGAGATGCAAAAGTACTACACACTTAAGGTTTGTTATAAGATATTCACCACTAGGGTTGGCTTCTCCAAATAGAGAGCCCCCCGCAGTTACTTGCATGCGTGACTAAAATTAACCATTTTTTCAGACTGTCTAAAAATGAGGGAAATAATCCCGATTTTTCGAAAAAATTCAAAAATTTGTATTGAAGCACAAAAAAATAGCTTAAACAGCCCCATTCTAGATGCGCGGATTAAAATTGGACGTTAAATTACTTACAAATGGTATTTTCTGACAGTTACAAGACTTTATGGTCACCCCAGTTTATCTGGAAAGGGCACGCTAAATAGACTGGGGAATCGTCCCCAGGTATTTTTAGTTCCTCCCTGTTCTGAACTAAGAGAGCGCCATGGACTTGCCAAAGATATAGTTGGGTCATTTCACGAAACCATGTCATTGAGTTGGGGGGGGTGGTGGGAGCTACATCGACGCTTTTTGGCCCATAACATCAGTCTTTTGGAAGGAAATTTAACGCCGCTGTGAAATGAAGTAATATCATGCCCGACGGTCATAATGAGGCATGGTGGACCTCTGTAACCCTAACATAGCAGGAACCAAAGGCCTTCAAACCGGGTTGGTCAAGTGAAGCCAAAAACACATGTCCCACTATAAACGTTAGCCGTATAGCCAACACGTGATAGATGTGTGTTTTTCATTTCACTGTGATCCTTAGGTATTTGCTAATTTTTCAGCAAAAACTCTTTTGATTATGAGGACAAAGGTCATAAAGTGCCAAAAACGGGGTATGCAAAATGTAGCCCCCCTTACGAAAATTAAATTTAAAAACATTTTTTAAGCATTTTTTAAGAATTTTTTACCACCAGATAGATATTCCTTGAAATTTCAAAGAACGATCTTTTAAAAAATTATGTTATTAAAAATTATCTGTGAAATTTCAAGCAATAGCTCTTTGAATTTTAAAAGAATTTTGGTGGTGCAAAAATCAAATAAAGTTCTCCTGAATTTCACGAAAAGTAGTTTGGATGAGCCAATAAGGGTAAAATAGATTCAATCGTATTCAAGTTGATCAGAGACCGGATTAAGAGATAAAAAAGTGGTCAAACCTCCGATATATCTAAACAACATTAACGTAATATTGAAACGAACGGAGCGAAGTTTCCATTGAGAGATGTCAAAAATTTCGTTTGTTTTCTCTCTCGGTGTCAATCATAACTCATCTACGGATGCATAAATTTCGACAAAGGGTTTTGTTCGATTCCAAAAGTTATACTGATATGTCCCTCAAACGCTAAGAGCTCCGGCCTCATTTTCCCAGTGAAAAACGGGTTTTAAGACTTCTTTGCCTGTCCAGTGTTTCGCAGCCCATAGGTTTTGACACAGGCTTTTCGTGGAGAACTATAACGTTACTGAACAACAATTTATTGTAGCACAACTACCTGGATCGCTCTGGGCCTGAATACAGCCCGTCAACCTTTGACAGAAATTGGTTTTTCAAATTTCGGCATGTTATTGTGTTTTTACCTTACAACAAGCGTCTATAAGGTTATCAAACACGCTGAATACGATGGTTTTGTTATCTAGAGTCCATGACTATAATACTAATACCTCTCGCGGGATTCAAGAATTTTACGGTCGACGAGCCCGATTTCCAAAAATGTAGCCCGTCTTCATTTGTTTCGCTATGTATTGCATGCAGTGTATCAAGATTTGTCTAGATTTTTTTCTGCGTTGAATAAAATGGCTTACTTATTGATTTCTGAGTGTAGCGAATGAAACGAACGAAGACTTTGATAACCGTGGTAGTGGCTAAATTTGGCAGTATCCGTCATTGGTTTTTAGGGTACACGCATAACTCAACTTTGTTTGGGCGGATTCGCGCCATATGTCATTTGAAAGCTTAACATCTGTGTTTTAGCTAAATTCGCTAGGCCCGATTCCAATATCTTTTCTCCCCGAAAAATAAACGCCGGCCAGGTAGGTTCTGACTCGGAACTCGGGTAGGTCCCAATGGGACACAAAAATCTGGTTACTTATTGTAACTGGGCAACCTGTGTAGATATCTGAGTCAAACTAGGCTCATTTTCTAGAGCACAATAAGTCTATAAATTTATATACAACGGGGTTCCTCAATGGACCCATAATACACGAAAATGATAATATCTCCGCTCGAGCTATAGAGTTGTTTTTGGTTTGTATAAGATTTCGCTTCGTTTTATCCACCACGCATATAACAGTGCATAAAGTTCGTTTGCTTGTTTCTGGCCACATAGCCCCATAGTTTGTGGCTGTCACACTGTTTCAATTATTATACCATTAGCCGTAAAAATAATAAACATTACTACTCCATTATTAGAAAAATCATTGAAAATTATCCAACACACAAAACTGGGATAGGAGAGAAACAGCGGATAGGTAAAGCAATCGGTCCAGCAATTTTCAACAGTTTTGTGATCAAAATCATATTAATATCTAACGTTAATTAGACATTGTTGACATTATCTATGGTTTAGAAAACAGAGCCTGTCAATATAATCAAAACCAAATCAGTACCAGGGGTCCACCAGCTCCATCCTAGGGAGTTGTCCTAGGTTAGCTAGGGGGAAAACCGTGGACCCGAGGTTTACAGGGTGTCTTACAGCCTATCAATATAATCAAAACCAAATCAGTACCAGGGGTCCACCAGCTCCATCCTAGGGAGTTGTCCTAGGTTAGCTAGGGGGAAAACCGTGGACCCGAGGTTTACAGGGTGTCTTACAGCCTATCAATATAATCAAAACCAAATCAGTACCAGGGGTCCACCAGCTCCATCCTAGGGAGTTGTCCTAGGTTAGCTAGGGGGAAAACCGTGGACCCAAGGTTTACAGGGTGTCTTACAATTTTAGTGCGTAATCCCAGCTTTTACGACATGCATATCGCTGTTTTTCTGGAATATTTACTATTTTTTCAATGAATCTGCTTATTTAAGCTCCAGTAACTTCATATTACTCAGGAATTTATCACAAGCGGTAATAAAAGATTATGTCACTTCAAAATACCTGGAGGACTTCAAAATTTACATGACCTGGGAAAACCGAGTAAATCTTGGGGCCTCCTTCCCCCCAGACATTATTACTCCAAAACACATAGATAGAAGTGATGTGACTAAAATAAAATACAAGAAACAATCCTAATAATAAACTACAAAACGGGGTTGCATCAAAAAGCTCATGATCTTAAAAAAACAATAATTGATTAGACTAAAGAAGCCTCATTCAGGGAAATAGCCAGCGAACCCGAACAAAAGCAAAGGTATTGTAACGAAAGCTCAAAACATGCAAAAATCTGCATGCACTCAGATAATGATTAAAGACTGGAGGGGGTGAACCAATAGTGAGCATGTGACGAAGGTACCCGATCAGTGCTCATTTGTCACAATGCGCTTAGCAAATCCATCATTTGACAAAACAGGGCACTGCAGTCGACTTTTAAAGTGCAGCTTTGGTTTAACGAGACTGGCCATTTGGCACATTATGGCTGAGACAGGATAGCTGATTGCTATCGAAAGAGCCAAGCGTAACGGGCCGAAATCCGGGAATACTTTGAGAAACAGAGCTTTTGGAATAGGGTAAGGGATGGTGGAGCAATAGTTAAATCCGACCCCTATTGTTGACCTTCCCTTCGTAAAACGCTATTTCTTACGCTCACTTCCAGATGTTTTGGTCGACATCGTAAAATAAGATATAACGACGATATAACGGTAATTTAATCACAAGTAATTTTAACTTATCAAAAACACTGCTGAAGGCGCACAGGATTGCTTAAAATTTGACTTCAAAAATTTTAGCCACGTGGAAGCAAGCACAGGGATTAAAAATGTTAAAACAATTTAAAATTGTTACAAAAAGTGAAATTGAGTCCTTCCCTTTTTTGGAATCACACCTGACCATGAATTCGGAGCCCGAGATTTTGAAACTATTTCAATTAATAACTAGATGCTTCGCTAGGACCATTGGCTCTACAGCTTAACTTTTCCCATATATAACTAGTCAGAAACCAGTGCTTCGCACACAAGTTCCACGGAGAATTTGACATACAATCGGGACGAAGTAAGTAGCGCAGATATACTCACAAGCATGCATTACACATATTATGGAAAAATCGAAGCAAGCAATCTATTTTGAAAGTTGATAGCAGAACTTTGAATATAAATGAATTCTTCCCCATTGTACTCTTCTAATGAAGGGATACAAGAATGATGGATACCATTACTGAATTGAACAAAGGCAATGAAAACATATCCAAATCAAAATAGGCATTACGCGATTATAGATGACAATAATTGAATTTTTCGTCAAATAGATTATTTAAAGTTTGAACTATTATTACTCAGTTGACCGTGATACAGAAATAACCTTCAGCAATGTATAACCCTTGAGATCATAGTGAAAATAGTGGAAAGATCAGTTCACCATACTACTAGGAACCTAATTACAACAGCAGTGAAATTTTAGAGGCTTTGGTCCAAAATATTCTCTTTTAGCCCGTGAATTCTTTGCAGTACGTAAAATTTTACACAACGTGCCAGTTTTGTGTCCGTTACTCCTCAGAACAGTATAATTTGCTGCATATTTATGTAACATAATATCATAACCTCTGTAAAAATTTTAGCTGAATCGATCCATCTATTCTCAAGTTAAATGATCACATCCAAAGTTAAACTGAATTTGTCGTGGAAAAGATGACTAGATATATATAACATTTGGCTTTAACAAAATTTGGCAAAAAATTTATTCATTTTACTAAATACATTTCCACAAAAAAATAGATTTAATTGCCAATATAATGCCTACAGCTCGATGGGCTGTAACGTCTTGTGGGAAATCTCTTGTCAAAGGCTTCCTGCGCTTTGAATTATCATTTTCTGAATCAATGTTTGCTAGGACCTAGGCTCTATAAAACCCAACGATAATAAATTCTATTTTTATAACAAATTTATTTCGAGCGGGTCTCGAGCGATCGATTGCCATTTTTGGCGGTTGCCGTAGCTGATAAAGGAACACGAAACCGGCTTTTGCATAAATAATACCAGTGGTGTCCCATGAAAATTTACACAGACACACATTGTCGCCGTGCCCGGCGTCACAAAAAGTCAGATACTAATCACGTCTTGAGCCACACCAAATTGATTCCCTGCCGCATTTTCGGTGCCTTCCACAATTTGTATGGAACAAATCTTGGGAAAACTTCATACAGCCAAGTCCTTCGTAATCGGTCAAGCCAAATAAACAACACAAAATGAAATAAAGCGAGCATCGAAAATAAAAGCTATGGTGGCAGAATTAAAAAAATAATTCCGCAGCGTACTTCAAACTAAGCCCATTATTACAAGTGTAATATCGACTTGACGCTGCTGCATTACGAACTTCCACATACGTAATGCCCATACAACCCCGTCTATCGTAACCTCAAGGGCGGACCTGTTGGGTTCAAATTTTTATTTTTCCTTTTTGATTCGGGTCAGACCCAAGAAATTACGGAGTTTAGCAAGCCGCAGGAGCGCTTCACAGAATGTGTTCTGATCCTGCCGAACGGGTTGCGCACGTAGCCTAAGAGGTACTACCTTTGAGGTTCCCAAGGAGGTTGGCTCCGTCACCTGCTTTCAGGCCAAAGAGACCATACCACTATTCCATGTCCTCGTTTAACTGGAAGTGTATTTAAAAGGTATGCGGATTTGATCGATTTTCCTACTTTCTGGAACGGTTAATTTATTTAGCCAGTGGCCCCCACTAGGGTCCGTCAAATCCCTAGACGTTTACCGTCGGATTCGTGTGTGATTTCCTATCTGGGTGTTCAGCGAAAGTTTTAATTCTGCGGTATGTTTTCCTTATTGGTCGCACGAGTAGTACTCACGCAGTAATACAATTGGATTGGAATCGGCGAGTCACGCTAAGGTTTGCTTCTTCAGTGCGCGTGTCAAACCTGAACGCGCGTTGTCGATAGGGGTGACGGATTTCAAACCCCTTCTAATATCTATAGCTACTAGGGTCAGCAAAACACTTGGACACATTGGGATTGATTGAGTCTTTATTCAAGAGACAACATCGTATATGGACAAGAACATACTATACGGCCGAATACAATAGGTACAATGTCAATAGTATGGTAAGCTATTAGGAGAATGAGCAGGGTGACAAACGGGGTAAGTTGCGGAGTCACCGCCTTTTTCATAGAACTCTCACAGCTGATTCGATCCATGGCGTAAACTACTGAGCCTTTTCTAACGACAGCTGCGCTCACCTAACTCATTTAAAGCGGGTCAGGGTAAAAGCAAATACAGGTGAGTGACACGAAGCGTAAAACGGTTAGTTATCGAGAGAGGCGCCATTCGACTAACTACTCGCTCACTACGATTGCTACTTGAGGGTACTCCGACAAAACAATACGTTCAGGTAAGCGAAAGGCGTAATTATAACGGGTACGAATGGGGTATACGTGGCAAAGCGTACAATGGGGATTGCTGGTCGTGATCTTGCTCATCCTACTCACGGCTATAGTACATGATAAGTGAATATTTTAACTGAGGTAAAGTAGCGATGGGATTGACAACAACGAATTATTACAACAAAAGAGTAATGGTATATATCGATATAACGGTAAGTTTGGGACGTGATCATCGGTATGACTCCTAATTTTCTTTAGTGCGACAAGGGTACGGCTGTTCTTTTGCTACTCGCAAACATACATACAGACGGCGACCATGAGTATAAGATAAAATTTTCCAGCATATAAATTACAAAAATAATTATAAAGCATTACAAAAATACGACTGGTTAAATTCGATTCCAAGTTCTTATAAAATCATCCTTCACGCACCGTAATAAAGATACGAAATTCGAGCCTTGATCTATGCTCGTTTGCACCCTAAATAACTTCAAAAACACTTTTCTGTGTCTATCAACCTGAGAAAATTTAGTGTCAAAATAGGCCGGTTAAAATTATCCAACGAGTGGCTTATGGGTCCCGGTAAACTGAGGCTGGGACCAAAATTTGCTAACTTTTCAGCTTTTCTTAACACAAAATTTACTACTAAATTTTGTACTATGTTGTGTACATTAACTGTACTTTACCAACACTAGGCATTTTGATATTTTATTTTTGCTGCCAAATTTACACAATTTTAGAAGACGCCGGATCGAACCGGGTCCAGGGAAAAGTGATAAATCATCAATTTCAAGTGTGAATCGGGGTTCACTTAGGACCTTCGTTCGCGCTTGGCTCAGCGGAACAATATATTTTTACCAATAAGTACGGCGCTCCCACGAGCGATAAAGAAAAGAATTTCTAAAATCTAAACTCTGAAGTGCAACTTAGGGTATTTTCGCGTCCTAATATGAGGCGGTTGGATAATGTTTGATCCATACGATGCTTAAACCTAGTTCAGCCTAATGGAGAGCTCCAGATGGACTCTCTAATATTACAAAACGGTTGACGGCGCTGCCTTGGCCTCCACTTCCACTGCTGCAATAAACGTATAAAGTAACTTGGTGTTCGGCGGTAATTCTATCAAAAGGTACTGCTCTAAAACTGAATGCAGATCTAAGGGCTTACAAGCGCATTATGTACTAATGGGTTGTTCAATTCGGACTAAAAGGTCGTACTAAGTCGACGGTTTGTTTACCCAGGTCAACAAACGTTTGTGGAAAATTCACTAATTCAGCCTATGACAGGTTTCACAGTTAAGAATTAACTAATTTCTCAATCCTTGATAAATGGCAATAAACAATACCCTTAAACGTGAAGTAGGCCACTACCGAAGTAATAAGCCGCTTTGGTGCATTCTCAACTTCTACTAGTTCAAGCGGTCTAACAAACATGACTTACTTATTTGATTTTCTTTACTAATTTAATATCTTGACTCAATTCCTCAACGTGGAAATTATTCTAAATTGATCGGATCATTCATTATTGCAACTAGGTAACGGCACTAATGTGGGCCAAGGTACACGCTTGGGCGAGTCCCTAGTTTACGGTACAACCAATAAATCCTATGGGTCCAGTTAATTGCTGCCAATAAAGTGGCTATGCGTTATCATTACACAAATTTCATGCAACTTCAGGGCATAGGGGCAGGGGCTAATATTGTACTCAAGCATCTACCAATTTGACTAAAACTAGAACTACGTGTAGAGATGCCTCCTAGGTCATCGGCACTATCCTAAAAGTACATACTAAAGTTTATGCTGGTTTGCCTCGAAAACGGCTCTCGAAAAGAGCTCTACTCAGTACTATCATTTATGTTGTGTTGCTAGCGGTTCCTACTCGACGAAACGAGTGAGTAAGTGGCGGCCCCGGTTGCCGGGACAACCGTAACAAATTTATTAACTGAATTCCACTCCATCTGTATCCTTAGATGGCTCGGTTTCCTAGTTTTCAACCGAGATTTTAAGTCTCACATTATAGGGACTGGGGAAAACCTATAATTTTCAATATCTCTCTAATTTGCCAGCCTTTCGCTGTAAAATTTTGCACAGGGGCTGGGTTCGACTTTGTTTATCGATTTAATAGGACTGGGCCAACGGTCCTCACAAAAATTGATCCAACGGGTCGAGAGCCGATAGACTCGATATCACGGTTGGCGAAACCAACTCTTACATAATAAATATTGATGTTTCCAATGCGAGATATCAACACTGGGGAAATTAATATTCTCCTTTTTCTGACCAAAATATGTGCAAAAGCAAGACCGAAACCTACTTACGAAAGAAGACGCTTTAAGTAATTTGAACTAAATCTGAACGGCGGTTGCGCCGCTCGGGTTTGGGCCTCGCGTAACTTTTGAACGGGCCATGGTTTTGCCGTGCTTAAGGGCTCAAATGGAAGACCTATTTGTACGATAAAGATCATCAAAATTCCTGGAGAGAACTTTGAGTTACAGACGTTTGAAGCTTGAGGCAGGGGCGGACGCCTGTCGGACCGTCGGGTTTGTGATTCCGACTCAATACTGACTGATTTTTAGGCTGTATTCAGTAAAGGACATTGTTACAAAGAAACCATGTAGGTTTCACCAAAATTCCTGGAGGGAATCTAAGGATATTTCAAATTTATGTTCTCGGAGGAGACAAGCCCCTTCAGGGTATTCGGGTTTGTGATTCCAATGGGATATTTGGAAGTTTTATGTTCTAAATCACTAGCTCGGATCTTTATCGATATCGGGTAAAATTTTAGCCAAATTCGTGGAGTAACTTTTGAAATATGCTAAGATTTCGCTCTAAATGAGCAGTCTCGCTCGTAGGGCGTTGGGTCGGTATACCTAATTGCGGGTTGATAAGATTCTCAACTCAATTTAGATATCTAGAGCGTTATTAACACCCTAATTAAATTTTAACAAAGCTCCGGGTTAGTTTTATCCTACAATTATCCTCCAATAAATAATTCGTCCTGAGTTTCCAAAGATCAAAGTACAAAAATATGCAGGCGGATTCGTGTTCAATTAAATCATTTTGGGTAAAATCGTGAGTAAAACCATTGATTAATACTTGACAAGAATAACATGACCAAAGATGATTCAGAGTTCCATCGTTAATGTTCAACCAAACTTTATTTTGTTTAACCTCGGTCGGCTCAAAAACTACAGTTTAAATCCTAACTCGACTCAGGGAATCATGTAAAAATAGGTCTCGACGCGAGTGTCGCGTTTATTTGGTATTAAATCGTGTATATGCACCTAAAAGTACAAACAACGATTCCATCGGTACACAGATACGCCGTATGATCAGGGTTACACTAATCAATTGCATAATACGCGCCTTTATGGCAATCAAAATGGTACAACAAAGCGATGGTAATGTTAATATATATATATCCATATTTCAAGTACGCCAAAAAAGCCTTTATGGCCAACAACAATACGGTTATAATAGCGGTAATAATAAACAGATTACGTATACCAATGGGTGACAGTCAACAATTATATATATGTACTATAGCGGTACTTCGACGATTATCCATTCCTGAAATGTTAATAACGATACCCATTTTAATCACATAAGCTGTCGGCGATGCAGGCCGAAATATGAGCAAAATCTCTATGCATAGAGAGGTTAATCGACGTAACGATTCATAATTTGTGCAGTCTATAAATAAGGTGACAACAGGGTCCTGTGGTCGGTTCGTATGTACGTGGGAAATCGGCTTATGTATTCGCTTGCGCAAAAAGATCATTAGTTGGTTCTAATTCAATGCACGTACGTATTCCGATACAACGGTTGGTTGCGTTCTTATTTGGGTCATCCCCTTTGGGTATTCTATGTTGGGAGACATTCGTAAGTAAATCCGTAATGTTGGCCATTACACATGTGGCCAGGATTATTGGGGTATTTGACTAAATGTTGGCCGTTACACTGTGGCCAGGATTAATGGGGTATTTGTAAATGTTGGCCATTACACTGTGGCCAGGATTGGGGTATTTGATGTTGGCCATTACACTGTGGCCAGGATTGTGGTATTTGTAAATATTGGCCACTACACAGTGGCCAGGATTAATGGAGTATTTGACTAAATGTTCGCCATTATACTGTGGCCAGGATTATTAGATTTTCTATTAAATGCTGGCTATTAGACTGTGGCCAGGATTAAGGGTATTCGATAAAATGTTGCCATTGGGCTATGGTCAGGATTAATCTACCTCGTAACGATCGAGTACGGATCTGTTACACAAGCCCGATAATAAGGTGATTAAGACTGTTAGTACAGATTGTTCGCCGGAAATGAGTGCTGTTCTTCTCAATGTTTGACCTCGTTCGTTCGAAAAATTTTAAATTTTCCCTCAATAGCTGCTCAAAGTTTGTTCGCGAACAGGTAAAATTTGCTTGATATTAATTGTGCGAAACGCGTCAGTCATTTTTGTAGAACAACGTAGGTTTTTGGTGAGTAAAAAGAAATATCTATCAACAGCACCAATAAAGCTGACAAACTATTATTCGGGAACAAACGGCTACTGAAGCGTTTACAGACAGCATTGTAGTCGTACTGATGACTAAAAAGTAATATTGCTAATGATGAATCCGCTTATCAAGTCGGAAAAACAGAGAAGCCACCACCACAGTCTACAACTGACACTACAGCAGTGCTCGGCAAAAATCAACTATTGTTCGTTCGAAGAAAAACAGATTCTTATTTAGTTCAAAAAAATGGTGGCACATCGGACAAATGACGCCCGATAGCCGATCTTCTCTGACAAACATGCAAATCTTTGCTTAAAAATAGTGATCTTTGACGAGTAGCTGTATGACGTGTTCTTACAAAACCAACACGACACAACACCTGATCTTACTTGCTCGACCGAAATTCCTTGCTTCTGCTTAAAACGCAATAATTAACGCTGAAGAAGAATATTATTGGAAAAATACTAGAAGTGTAGAAAGTACTAGAAGGTAACGAATACTTGACACCCCTAATCGCGGCCAATTTAGGTAACATCTCAACGACTGAGCTCTTCAAATTGGAGTTGAGACACTAGTAGCCAATGTGTTTTTGCTTTATAATGTACTAGAAAATGCGTTAGGCATAGCATTACGCTGGTTCATACAGAAGGGTACTGCCAAGGGGGTGCAGAGCCCACTCCCATGTGGATATATCGCAAATTTAGTTGAATAAATTACGACATCGTTTCAGG
>JASANE010029041.1:0-14316 GCA_030248225.1 Trileptium ribeirensis | reverse complement strand
AGTTTATCATGGCTTTTAAAGAGGCACCTAATGTGATAAATATGAAAAAATAATCCCAAAAAAGTTTTTTTAAACTTTTTCGAAACATTGCAAAAGTTGTTAAAATATGTATATGATGGATTTCCCAGGTTTGAGACACGATGAGGTAAAATTTTTTTTAAAACTTAAAGTCGGTAAGATGGTTAAGTAGGACACAAATAATATTTATAATGAAATGAAAAATCAGCTAAGCAAAGTTTTCAAAACTATTTAAAAACTTTAGCAATGTTATGTGGCTAACATATTTTAGCATAAAATTGTTTTGGGAGCGTGTTTTCTATAATCTTTACAGAAATTGCACTTTTGAAAGCATAAATTTCTATAACTATTCACAAGTTTTATAAACTTGTATAGCTAACTTTTTCAAATCAGAGTACCTTATTCTTTACAAAACCTAAATATTTTCAAAACTTTTGTAAAGTTGTGTAACTAACATTTCTTGCACGTTAGTACCAATTTGAAATTTTGCAAAAAGCTTAAAATATATTCTTTTTTTTGAAAACCAATGCAATTTTTTCACTATTTATTTATTTATATCCCATTTATTCGCCCATCATAGAAACAACAAATGGAGAAATGTACCCATTCCGCGAGAAATACCGCATTTACATTTAAACATCTCTCGTAACTGGAGTTTCTTATAGTATAATTATATATTTGTAGGGGAAAGGTGCTGAACTCGGGAAGGTTACTAGAAGGTTCCTAATTCGGGAAACATAGAGTATTAAGGCCATAGATCATAGCAACCAATCGCAAACGCATAATGCTCAATTTTAGTTCGCCAGATGCAGAACTCCATTGGTTATTTCTAAGCTAAGCAGCTACTCATTTGGCCGCGCACATAAAATACTACAGCCGGATAGGTCAAGATATGTGCATTTGCACATTTTTAAAATTGCGTTTTCTGTGAACTCTAGCAGTTTTTTTGATGCTGTAGATAATTTTCTTTAATTAATTAATTTAAATATTTTTTTGTATTTATGGAAGCCTGGAAGTCTGTTCTACATCACGTTTACAAAAGTGGCGTTTATGTACCCTGTCACATATGTTAGCTATCTTTAAAAAAGTGTATATACCGAAAGTGTATGAGTTGCCTATCTCGGGAAGTTGTAAAACCGTTGGGTTCCTAATTTGGGAAGATGCTTTTGGATGGAGTGTTTATACACCGGAAGGGGGTGCCATATGTGAGAAAAATGTTTTCCCTAAGACGGCTTTTCTTCTATTAGGCTTAAATATATCAATATGACCACAATAGAAACGGTGTATTGCATATTTTTACGTCATATATGATGCCTAGGCGGCATCATATGTTGCAGCAATGGATCGGGGTCACATCTAAGTGACCCCGTGACCCCGTCGCATCCTGATCCCGAGGCCCCATTGATGATATATATTATAGGTTCGACTTGCCGTTGAAACATATTTGTGGGTTCTTAGCCAGCGCTCGGCTGTTTCAGGGTTATACGACGAGGACGTGACCCATTTTGCCGCCCACATCCCTGTCCCCAACCAGCGGCCCGACGTACCGTCGATGGTGTTTACTGCTTCTTTACCAAGTCATGGTGCAGAATGACTAGAATTACTTGTGCTTCCATCGTTGCAGGATTTAACAGAGCTAGCTCTTTTCTTGCTATTTTTCCAGCTGCTAAAAAAATCTTTTCCGACTGTGAGCTGGAGGCGGAAATAACTAATATCAGCTTTGCAACCAGAGACACAATGGGGAAGCGAAATAAGCCTAAGCTTACAAGCGTCCTTACATTGTTGGGCGGGTCTGAAATGGGATCGACCAACTACTACAAAGAACAAATAACG
Source organism: Trileptium ribeirensis (assembly GCA_030248225.1). NCBI lineage: Eukaryota > Metazoa > Nematoda > Enoplea > Enoplida > Thoracostomopsidae > Trileptium > Trileptium ribeirensis. The sequence continues at coordinate 12,465 of JASANE010029041.1, read as the reverse complement.
AGACATCACGGTAATGAACGTAGTAGCAGCTTAGAAGTCACACAGCGCATTGTTGCGGTTACTGTTACGGCTTCAGAAATTAATACGGATCTTTTGAATTATGCTCTCTCTAGCCAACATTTGTCTAAGAAGGGCCGATTTTGTAAATTTTTGCATCGTTGTGATCCTCATATTCTCCCGTGATCATTCCACACCGAAAAAATATTAAAAAAGTTATATAGTAATAAATAAATGGTTATATGGAACAGTATGTTAGTGAGATCTTTGTATGGAGAATGTAATGAAAAAATTTGTAATTTCACCGAACAATTTTTTTCCGGGGTCACGGGGTCAGTCTACTGACTCCGTGAGAAATGTGACCCCAGCTGAACCCGTGACCCCGTTCCATTGCTGATATGTTGTTTAAGCAACTTAGCAATTTCCTCATTTCCAGTAGATGTTTCTACAATGTACTAAACTATTCATAATCATTTGTATAAAGTTGATAATTGACTTGGTCCCATTTTTTATTGTTAAGATCTTGGTCCCATCGCGTTCAAAAACGCGGTCAAGCTGAGATGCGAGGCTACTGGTAAATTCTACTGCGATAATCGACACAACGGCCCAAGATAGGCCTTAACAGTATGCTATTGATATACTGCAAGATTTTCGTGTCTTCAAATGTTGTTACACATTTACTGACGAAAATATCATTCAATGTCATGAAGGATCTCTTTTAGCAAAAATTAACTTTTCTAGAAGTATATATATGCATTTATTCGTCTACGCATGACGATAAACGATACATGCTTTGTCCATTCCTATGCTAACCAATCAAGTATTTCCACACCGGAAACAGTTTATTTTGGGAGGCGTAAATCGTAAATCTTGATAACGCCATATTTCCAGTTAATCTTCTGAAATTCAGTGAAAACAATACCTTAAATCTATTCTTGTAGAGTGTTATAAAGCCATTTTATGCAAGCATTTTTAATCATCTATGCGTGCGTTATTATAAAATGATACATGTATTAGCGATTCATAGTTTCATTCATTCATAGCGTAACCAGGCGAATAACTTCTAATTAATTTACTACCCTTGTGTTACAAATTTACTTTGCCGTTTCCGAGCGTGTCTCTTGTAATCGAGGCGTGATGCTAAAATGTTTTCTAGTAAATAATGAACGACCAATCAAAAATGTTTTTGAATCTCTTGCGGTCCAGAATAGTAATCTGTTATATCTTGGGTTGGTACCTGGCGGGTACTATGAAGCTAATGAACTACGATCTCTGCCCGGTGTGCGCAAATAGAGAAGGAAGGTTCGAGCTGGATCAAATGTTCAGAATGTGATGCATGGCAACACGAGGATTGCAATGGACACAAGCTGAAGCGCTGCTTTATTTGCAAAAACTGCATTAGTGACTAAGTATTTCATGAGATCAGGAATGCGCATGTTAACGTGACAATGACAGCGCAGAGCTTTATCTATCAAGATTTTTTGACGCATATATAGAATCGGAATTTGCCAGCCTATAGCACGCACATTCAGGGTTGGTTTTTTCCGCAAAAAATGGAAAAAATTCAAAGCTTTATTGTTCGGCGAATAATAGCAGGAAACACAGTTTTATGCGAAATTGAATCCCGTTATAGATTATTAATGTCTTAATTACTGAAAAAGGTCTAAAACTGCAATGTTGTCACATAAAATTTCCATCCGCACAGTGCAACGGCGTTTGAATCTTTCCGAGGGGCAGGGTTATGTGAAAACCACACGGTGGCCAAATCGATAGGAGGAGTATATACGTATAATTAATTGGCTCGAATTAATTGTAAAAGAAATTCAAAGGCAACAGCATACTCATATTTTCCAGCTTAGTATTTGCGTGATAACATATTGAAACGCTGCGGGTATATTATATACACTGCAAAGGGTCTTCCACGGCTTCATATTGATACAAAGGTGGCGCCGGTGGAGACGGAACCTGCGATGTAAATCCTTTGTTAAATGTTAATGTACCGTATTTGGCTAAATATAGTTTCTGGTTGTTGCTGAGGTCTTATGACAGTAGATAAGCATCGGGTACTGAAATAAAGACGATGCTTATTGAAAAAATATATAAATTAGTTGAAAAAACTTAAAATTGTCGAGTGTGGCATTAAAATTTTTAGTATTGTGTAGACTTAACGTGTAAACGAACCTGTGCGGGGAGTGGGATAGTGGCCAACCACTAAGGGGTGTAACCCCTAGGTTTTTGGTATTTTGTGGGTGGGCTGACTCTATGGGTACCAACCACCATCGCATATTTTCCTGTCGGAATATGTGTGTAACAGGCTCGTTCCGGCCCGTTACGTGTCTTTGACATGATTTTGGCGTCAGAATTGCTCAAACATACCTCAATTCGAACCAGACAAAGTTTAAGGGAATAGAGTCTTCATGTGTTGCATGGTGCCACGGTGATCGACGATTGCGTTGCGTATTTTTTCTGTTTTGTTTCGACATTATTATATCTTGCTATTTTTGTGATATTTGTCATTTCATCATTTGTTGTACGATCACCTACATTTGGACAGGCTCGTGTGAGCCCAGAGGGAATCGACTCCGATTAAGTTGTGCAAATCCAGAAGGACGAGGAACTAAGTCGTGCCAACCTAGAAAGACATGGAATGTAGGAGAGCGCTTAACAAATCAGGACGGAACACCCGAATGGAACTCGACAACTAGCCCCTGTTTTCCCCCATTGAAATTTCAAATTTCCGACCGTCCGGGAATAGGAAGCCACTGGTCGATTGAACCAGGCCCTTACCGCAAAAGTGATCAAAATCAGGACTATCAACTTTACCTGGTTCAAGCGAACTATGGCCTAATGGTCGCAAAAGTTAGCTGAAACAAATGAGTTACGGTAGTTTCCGATTATTCGGAAATAACGGACGTCGGGCCTGTTCACCGACCCGTAACCGGCCAACGGTTCAGATATACCGAAAATGCCCCGAGTACGTTTCGGTAGAGAATTTTTCGGGCTTTCGAACGAGCCCAAAACATCACAAATTGCTGGAGGATTTCCTGAGATATTCTGGGGACAAGCAGGTGAACATTCAATTAACAGCCAATACTTACGCTAGGTTTGGCTGGAGACTATGGCTCCGAGCGGACATAACCTAGACCTATATGGAAATATAGTTATGCATATATATGTGTACTGCGTGACCTTCGTGACTCGGCGTGTCTATTCTTTCCGCCCCACCGTATTAAAACCTTTCTTTTATAGCATCCTTTGACCCCCAAAATTGCTTGATCACCATGCTAACAACTGGTCTTTCTGGTAACCATCGGATCAGTGATTGAAAGTACGCGTGTTTCCAAGTAGCCTATCCACTTAGATATCTAACGAGGCCAGACGGGCCTCGATCCGACCAGTCATCCCGCTGCCATATAACTTATTTCTCTGTTTTATAATGTACTACGAAAATTCCACATAAAATGCCGTCTGTTTGTACCAACTTCATAGTTGACCCTTGACCCTAAATAGCCTCATGCGACCCCTCATTTTACTCGCCTGCTCCTGGCAAGTACAACGATGTCCGGCGGGTCTGTGTCCGACTTCGCGTTAGGCCGTTATGACCGTTAAAGTGCCCCCCAATTTGGCATACTGACTGAAAGTGGGTACAGTCCAACCGAAAATTTAACCCCAACTCAAAAGCAGGCAAAACGCCCCTCATTGCATTTGCCACGTCGAGACATCTTCAATGATGCCCGGCGGGTCTCCGTCAGTCGCCCCGTTGACCCGGGACGGCCAAAAAAGCGCCCCCATCATTGCTGACACTCTCTTTATTAGTCGTGATTTTAGAGCCCCTCTACTCGCTGCCGATAAGGCAGGGGAAACACCCCTCGTTTGAATCGCCTTTCCAAGGCGAGTTCAACGATGCCCAGCGGGCGTCGCTCCGCCCAACCGTTAGAGCGGGAGAGCCCGCTGAAACCCTGTATACTAATATATGTCGGAACCCAAAATTCGGTCCCGACCCGCCACTGCGTCTACCCCTTCGTGTTTGGTATCGTTCGGCCCCGTTCTTCGTCCTGGGACCGAATTTCGCCCCAGCCCCTCGAAACTCCCTCGGAAACCCCCTGACCCGACTCCCTTACCGTGCCCTTTCTTTTCCGTTTTTCCTTTTTCGTTTCCACTCTCTCTAACCGACTTCTTTGGTCGGTTGTCGTTGCTGCTGTCGCTGTGGCTGTAGTGTGTGTGTGTCGTTGTTGTTGTTGTTGTCGCTGTGCTGTTGTGGTGATGTTGTTGTTGTTGTTGTGGTTCTTCATGTTTCTAGTGTGAACTTGAGCGACCTTTCTGTCGCTCAGGTCGCCTGTGTGCCTCATGTGTAGTGTGTGTGTGTGTAGTGTATTGTATGTGTATTGTGTAGTATATATATGTATATATGTATAGATAGCATATATACGACGACGATACAAAAAACAGGACATACGGGGACAGGACATACAAAATTCTCTTAAATTCGTAAGTTTTACGGACGGACTGGACGCATAGGGTTAGGACTAGACGGGGGGTAGGTTTAGGGCCCTCCCGTGGGCTCCTGGGAGTTCCTGAATAGGACCCCCGGATAGACCGGAAGGATACTTAGGAATGTGCTGCGCCCTCGAACACGAAATCAGTTCATTCCTACCTTCGGTTCCCCCCTTCGGGACGTCTAAAGACGTCCTGACGGGATATTTGAAATTTAGCTAGGAATGTAGGAATGCTAGGAATGTTTGGCTTTATCTTGTAAGCCAACATATAAACGTGCAATGTTAGCACGTTTATCCATGGATAGGGTAAAATTTAGCCCCAGATGGCCCTCCAAATAAGCTTAATTAGGTGATGGATGAGGCAGCTAACTCGCTAAGTAGCAGAAATTTGGCTTTAAATCGGCGAGTTAGCTGGGGAAAATTTGATGGATGAGACCCAGAACGCGGAAAAGACATCTTCTAGCTTATCTTGAATGCTTTGTAAGGGGAAAAGATTTAAAATTTTGAATATTTGACGGGCGATTTAGCAGCTTTCGTGGGACATCTGGGGGTAACGACCAAGTTAGATTATGCAAGGGGTTTAGAAGATCTGAGTAATGAGTTTTCGACAAGTTTCTGACAGGAATTTGGGACTACAGATGGGGTAAAATCGGCTAACTTCGGAGAAAACTCGCAGATGGTCGACCTCCGAGTAATCGGAGGGTTCAAGTTTGATGTCGGCGATTTCGATTGAAGCCGACTCTCTCTAACGGGGTCCCAGGGTTTACGATAGCTGTCAAAATCAGAATTTGGGGAATTTTTCGATTGGGCGCCCGGGTTTGACCTCAAAAAGTGGGCGTCAAAAGAACATCGCCGATTGGATGGCGACAAAATCGCCATGCTTCAACATAGCAGAAAATTTTGAAGCGACGACTATCGCGTCGTCTCTTCGAATCAGTTCGACTTCGACAGCGCGGAGTTCGGTCGACTTTACTGACCGGCTCCGACGCATTAGTTTTAATTGTTTTATCTTCGTTCAATTGCTCTCCCGTGCTTTTTGGGTTTTCGCGTTTGGACTGGACGGCGACCCGGAGGACCCGCGCAGACTTCTTCGGTCTCGCGGAAGGGGATTGGCTTTTGCCATCCCGGATCAAAGACTGTAAGTGAACTTGAGGAGGACAGGCTCAACATGGGGGTTTACTTTCCCCGGATCAAAATGTAACAGATCCACGCTTAAAATTTGAGCAATGGTCGTGAAGTTTGCCTCGATAGTGACCAATTCCACTTCGAGTCGCTTACGCCCCTCCTCTTCAACTGAGTGGTCTTTTTCATAAATCCTTTGACAAACCTCCGTGTGTCGAGTTCCGCCTTGGGCGTCGTGCCATCGCACGGGGTGGTGATGAAATGTGGACACCAAAGTCGAAGTCCTTCTGATTCCCCGTGGTCATAGGTAGAACAAATCGAAGATGGACGCCTCTCGTCCATGCTTTTACATGATTTATTTCTCTCGAGTTAGGGACGCCGAATTTTCCTGAGTTGACCACGGTAAAATTTCCCGGTCTATTTATAGGGACAGGCTTGCTTGCTCATTGTTATGGTTTACAAAATTACAGTTTAGTAGACCGTTCGATGCTCATGCCGCTGCTTGAGCTCGGACTGACGTAGCAGTTAGGGACGGAGGATTAGCCTCCGTCGGGCTTTAGGAAGCCCCAAAATTTCGTTTATCAGGACGAGTTAAGAAAATTTGGGGAATTCAAAAGACTGAACAAATTTTAGGAATTTCAGTTTGAGCGTAAGGTATTTGCACTCCGCAAGGAGCGATTTTTTCTTTGACTCGGTTTTTGCAATGACCAGCATGATCTCCGCTTTATTCATCGTTAAGACGGCCATCAGTAGTCCTACGTAGGGATCAAACATCGACTTCGTGAGTCCTCAACAGCCCCCATGATTAAACTTACTAACCGCTTGTAAAAGACATCACTCCACTGTGTTTGCTTCGAAATTGTTTTCGTGCACCTATTAAGTTTACCTACGCTCACCATAGTACGTGGACGTGGTTAAGCTCGGCGATAGTAAGTAGGAAAACTCCCCGTACTAAAACGACCCCGAACGCATGGTTAGTGATTATGATCCACCGCCGTGCCCGCTTCCAAAAAAGCCCGGCACCGTGCCCCGCCCTTAAAACAGAGAAAATGGACTACAACATCCTCATTTTAATAAAGATAAATCGCGACCTTTCGCGAATCGCTTTGTCCCCAACCCGAGTAAGTGCAAAACCCCGTTTTCATTTTGGAGCGACTTGATCGCTGAGTTTACGTATTTTTCTATTTTACCTCTGGTTGCCCGTTAGGCTATGTACTATGTATGCCCTTGCCTCGATTTTTGTCGTTTCTCTCTCTCCTTTTTCATTTTCCCTTGCTAAGATTCGATCCTGCACGGAGGATTCAAGTCCGCTGCAGAAATTTCAGTATTAACCACTCGACCACCGAGGTCTGACTAAATTCAATAAAATTTCAGTAATAACTCAACTTCAACTGTACATTTTCGATAGTGCAGTTGAGACTCTGTACAATTTCGATGTGTACAGTGTAATAAGGACCTAGGATGAGCAATAGAGAGAGAATACGAAAGACGACAACGACAAAAGGAAACAAAGGAAAAGAAAAGAGCAAGGAACCAAGCAAAGAAACCACAGCAAAAAGAAAAAAAAGGGGGACGCGGACGCGTCCCGTGTTCCCTGTACGCTAGGACCAAACGCGCCCCACGGTGCAAACCTGGTCCCGACCATAAAATAGGCGCAAACACCTGCTTGCAACGATTGGAGCAGTGATATTGGCCGCCTAAGAAACCACCCAAGACAGCATTTGTTCGTGCCCCTCCTGTCTAGGCGGATGAAAAGCGACTAGGGACGACCCATTAACGTGATCGAAACGGCGCCCCCGACAACTATTAGTTAATTTAACTATTACTCCCCCCCCACCAAAATCAACACCTGCCGGTATAAGCGAACCCAATAAGAATTTTGAGAACTCGGGACAACTGACCTTCCGCTGGGACTACTGAAGCCGCTGAGATAATCACAATTTGAAATTAGCGCAAAGTTTGACTCGATCGGGATACTAGGCAAATAATTTACCGGACCAGAAATTCGCACCAGACGGAGTCATCCATCGGACTGCCGTGTGGACGCTTCACATGTCGTCCACTGATCATTGGCATTAGTTTTTACTCTTTTGTATCATAAAAAATCAATTGCTTTTAACCGTGTAATATCATTAATGTAACCATGGTTTTAACGTACACTGTCGATCCGTGTGTTCGTACCCCTATTCATACCCCTTCTCTACTGAAGCCACGCGATCAAAATGGACATCTCCTCTTCCCTGCACGCCCCTTTGAACGCGCATAGTGCCGCACGTTGTCGAGAGCGAACTTCGAAGCACGCCAGAACGCATACCCTGAGCTATGGCTGACTTAGTCAACGCTCCATGCTGGACGCCTCGGGTATAGATTCTGGCCCGGTACCGCCGGGAACGCCTTCGCTCGCACCGCCTTGTCCCCTGCGTGGACCTAGACAAGGGAGTGAATGGGTGTGACTGTTTTCAATACGATTGTATGACGCTCTGACCGACTGTATCCGAACTGTGCTGTTTGTAACTTTGAATAAAATATTGAAAATCACGCCCTGTGTCCAGTGTTGTTCATATCCAGGCGAAATAAGCACGTTTGATCGGACCGGCCAATTCCGCGTGCCACGGCTTGACGAGGGGAATATCCCAAGCCCTGACACGTGCAGTTCGCCACCAGTATTTGTATATGAAAATTGTGGAATTGTAGCGAGAGTGGTCCACTCTATTTGCCAATCAAACTCGCTCGTGAAATTAGTACACGCGAATATAGATAAATTTACTAGGAAAACGATAGTACCAAATGAGGATGAATAGGTTTTCAGGATACCGAATAGATAGTCCGACGTTAAACTTTCAGGGAATGTCGGAACCCTGTGGGGGCCATAGGGCTACAACGGATCAAGTGTTCTGCTGAGGATAAACTAGGGGAAACTCAAAATTTAAATAGTAAAACTAAATTATCACACTTTTCACGGTAACTCACTCTAGATAAAACAACTTCCATTAGACTAGGACAGGGAATATTGGTTCGACATTATGGCCTGTGAGCAGGTTTCGGTGTCAACCTCCCTGGGGGACCTCAGCAATCATGCCAAGATACTAGACACGTGCGCAACCAATCGGGCGGGGTCCGAACACACCCCGTGAAGCGCGCCTGCGGCCTGCTAAGCTCCGTAACTTCTTGGGTCTGACCAAGAAAAGTGGCTAAAATAGAAAACTTAGGGTCCGCCCTTGAGGTTACGATAGCCGGGGTCGTATGGGCATGGTGTTAGGAAGTTGCGCCATGCAGCTGCGTCACCGTTATTACATCGTTGGGGGCCACGCCGTGAGGCGTCTAAAATTTGGTCTGACCCCACGATGCGAGTTTGAAGTTTTCTTTTCATTTAATCCATACTCCGTGAGGCGTCCCTTTCGCTTTGGGCGACCGCAGGGACGATAACCGCTTGTAGGGAGTTCGAAAGAATTCGCGAACGAGACTTGTCAAGGTTTTAATTTTGGGTTCTAACTGGACCTCTCGCATCTAGGTTTTACTGTGCTATCTTCATACATTGTCTATGCGTTTGTGAACTAGGGTCTTTGTGTGTGCAACTTTACTTTTGTGCCCTTGTTTGTATGCTTCAACCCGTTGTACGACAACTCTGGCCTGCTTTAAAGACTGCATTCTTCGCCCCATTCTCCGTCCGAGCCATCTGCGACCCCGTTGTGCGAGTTTCCCCGTGTATACATGACCGACGGGCACCATTTCAGGAAATTGTATACGTTACGGTGCATTCTAATTAATTAACTAACCTATTGCTATATCAGCGTGTACTGATTCGATTATTTACGTATTTGCTGATTCCATATCGAGCTGAGTTCGTATTCCGACATTGTACGTGGTTCAACTAACATTATTTGCCATACTGGTTGCCGGGACTATTTCGAACAACCGCAAACGAATACCTCGAAGGTCGGTATTTATTTCTTGGACGCCTCGACAGCTCATCACTTGAACTGGACGTAACCGTCATTTTGGGACTGTTGGACTTTATTTATTCTGCCACTTACGTCTAGCTCAATTTTCGACTCGTCAACATCTTCCCCGCTGTGACATTGTCTTTCGGACTCTATATCGTCTTTGCTTACACGGTGTAATTGAGGCGCTCAACGGACCGTTGCGGATTGGATTGGTCGGACTATTGTTGTGGACGGACAATTCAGCGTTGGTTCAGTGGAACGATCGTGCGCATCCGGTTGCTGATTTAGAAGATCATTGGATATCGGCTAGTGGACATTGTAAATTGATTAAATTTTTATAAATTTTGTCGTATATATATATACTACCGTTTTGTTTGATAGTTTAATTTGGTAACGCTTATTCGCTTCGATTCATACACTGTTTTGCTGCATAGCTTAATTTGATAACGCTTGTGGGTCTTGATTCTAAATAGCATTTTGGTCTATCTCTTGCCCTGGTAACGTCTACTCATCCAGGTACACCTGACGTAGCTGACGGTTTAACTTGCTATTGTTCATAGTAACTGACTACGGTGAGTGTTGTGTCCGCAATTGTAGCTGTAACCGTAATTGTTAATCTGACCAAACGCCCGATCAGCATAGTGCTAGGTAGGATTGTTGGGTTTCATTGGTAATAAGCGTGTAGTCAGGATTTTCGCACGGCGGAAGATCTGGTGACATTCCATACTAATATCTTAAGTTCCCGTTTGGCTTTCGTTGAATTAGCTAGAGTGACAAGTAATTTGGGAAACGTACATCACTAATCAGCGGGAACTAATTTCGTCCTGTTATACGATTAACTATTTGCTCATCCTAATTCTGAGGTTCCACGGTTGTGTTAATGGAGTCCAACGCTAATCATAACGGAGACTTGGGAACCGACGATTTTCTCGGCTGGACTGACGGACCCATGGATGATGACTTACGCGCCAGGCCGCGACGGGCCGCTGGCACCGGTGAGCGACCGCTCACCCCCCCGCCCCGGCCTCCTGGACAACTGCGTAGAGGAGAAACATCCGAGTCGCCTGGACTGGACGGAGATACTGCTAACGCTATCTTGCACCACCTGACTACCCAACCGGCTGGTCCTCCAATGATCCCATTGAGAGACATGCCGACTTTTGATGGGAAACCGGGAGGCCAGGACTTTGAGGACTGGGTTCGAATGTATAACCGCCTCGCCAACGCCAATGGTTGGGACGACCGTCGAAAACTAATTTGCGTTCCAGCTCTCTTGCGCGGACCGGCAAGGGAGGCCTTCGAGGGCCTTCCACCGGGAAAGCGCCAAAGTTTTCTAGGACTAGTTGCCAACTTACGCTTTTTATTTTCGTCATCTCGCCGTCCTGAGAAATAATTGTCAGGATTGTGTACTCGACAACAAGGAGCTAACGAACCAGTAGCAATGTACGGATTGGAATTGCAGAAGTTGTGTGATCGTGCTTTTCCCGACATGGAAGACGAGCAGAGGGACACCATGCTCCGCATGTTTTTCCAAAGAGGCTTACGACCTGAGGTGCGTAGGCAGGTTCTCAACCAAATTCATGAGTGTGAGACCTTTCGGGATACCGTGGGTGTTGCTAAGCGATACGAAGATGCTAGCGCTGCGTGTCCTGAACCAGACGCACCCGCCGCTAGTAAGCCTCGGGCTAAAACCGTAAATTCTTTACTTGAGGAAGGAGGTGAAGGCCTGATCACACAACTTCAAAATATGATGGAGGAGCACCGCAAAGCAAACAACAGTAACAGCGATACAATAAGTCGGTTGCTGGATGTGATTGATAAAAGGGTCGAGAATACGCGCCAGCTTAACGCTCTCGCGCCGCCGTTTGTGCCTGGCTCACCCGCTGCGCCGCCGTGCTTGCCGATACCGCATATTACCTGCTATCGCTGTGGAGAACCAGGGCATGTCATGCGCGACTGCCCGTATAACGTGCGGTACCCGCCTGCTGCCGTGAATGGTGCGCCGCGCAATGTCGAGCCAGCCGCAGCATACGCATCTGGAGCCGCGCGCCGAGAGCCAGGACCAAGAAATGGCGTGGGTGTCTACCCACGAAATGATAACTATAATGCGGGCCGAGGAGGCCCACCGCCACCGTTTCGGCGAACCGAAAATGGAAATGGATATCGGAATAATTCCGGGTGGAACAATCCACCCAATGCGGGAACGCGATCCAGCGGGCCCAATCAAGCGGGGCCACAGTATGGCCGACCACCGCCGGGATTTGCCAATAATACTCGCGGAAACGACAGCTATAACAACCGGCCGGCACCGGCCTATGGGTATCAACGCGCCCAGAGCGAACGACCCCCACCTAATAGAGGCATGGGGCCCCAGCAATTGCAACCTGGCCGATTTTATTCACGGGACGACAACAACCGAAATAGCGGCGCTGTACCGCGCCGGCGATATCAATTAAATTGTAGCGCATCGCAAGGTAGTGGAAATAGAGAACCGAGCCCAGCTACCACTCATCGATTAGAGGTGCTTAGTCGCGAACTCGGTATGATTCAAGGTAAATTAGGACATAGTGAACCGACTGGACGTGTGAACGCTATCGCGACGACTGAAGAACCGCTGTACGATGACGACGGATATCTGATAAACAGACACGATGACTTGGACGATTTTGAGACTATGGAAGGACTTGTTGAGAGACATCTGAACGTGATCACGTCCACTTCGTGGGCTGATGCCGCGCGTCTTCCACGGAGCCGTGATCTTGTTCAGGGTATGGACAGCCTCGGACTTACGGAATTGGGTCCTCGGGACTTGGACGACGAACCATACGGAAGTGAGCTCACTTACAGTGTATATAGTAAAGAAAACACAAAATACAAAAAAGAGGGATACTTGGGAGAGGGATTGT
>JASANE010029040.1:0-19761 GCA_030248225.1 Trileptium ribeirensis | reverse complement strand
TCATTTTCCACTGAGTATTTTCTATCCAATAAAATTTCATTTAATTATGAACTTATTCGTCTATAGAATTATATTAACTGTATTGAGTGTTATTATACATATATATTTCATTGTATTTCGTGTTTAATACTTCTGCGTTTTTCATGAATATTACTCAATAAAGTAATTGCTCAAGTAATTTATATAAATTATACATATTTACAAATGTAAACCAATATTGTTGAAATAATGCAATTGTCATGTCCACTGTTAATTATACTAATAATCTCGCTGGGATACAGCACTACATCTCCTAGCTATCAAACAACAGTGACACTTATATCTGGTGAACCCTCGACAAAAGAACTAGCCTTCTGTGACTGTCGTCAACCTGACCATGGCCAACTTTCTCGATGTGGCTCATATTCAACAGAAGGTCAAAGCCAAAACCGTGGTAGTCAAACTGTCTCAAAGACGTACAAAATGGTTTTCAAGACAGCGTTATTTTGGGTGATCGTTGAAATGGTGATTTTCCTTATGGAATACCAGTACACAAACAATTTTGGTCATCGATCGAAAAAGAAAAAGATAAGTTATTTACAACGTAAAAAACATGTGTGTTTACAATTTAAGTATACAATGCTGTTTTTACATTTATTATACACTGTCAAATCTTGCAACAATTCATACAATACGATTTTTGTATTTGTCTCGTTACAGTCAGCCAGAAGTTATGCGAGCATGCAATTACAAATTCTAGCTAATAAAAGAAGTGTTAATCACAAAATACAGAATTTAGAGAGTGGTCACGCAACGACACTGAGACTATTGCTTTTGATAGCGGGTGATATTGAAAGAAACCCTGGTCCTGTTTTCACAAAAAACACAAAAGTTTTACCTATCGGAGAAAACCAAATATTTTCAGGGGAAACTTTCAGTTACCGTAAAAGTGTTTTTCAAGGTCATGCAGCATTGGTCTTCAGTTTAGCTGATGTAACCGATGTTCTAACAAAGTTGAAGCAAAATAAAAAATTAGCCTCAGCTACTCATAACATTTTTGCATTTCGAATTCAGCTTACGAATGAATCTTTACAAGCAGATTGTTCGGATGACGGAGAATATGGAGCGAGCCAGCGCCTTTTGAAAATGTAACATATTGCCAAAGCAAAAAATACTATTGTTATTGTGACAAGATGGTACGGGGGCATTCACCTCGGGTCCGCGCGTTTTCGCTATATAAACATGATCGCAACGCGAATTTTACAAGATTGTAAAATGATTCCCAGTACTTTAAAATGCCCTAAAAACAATTAATTGCTGAAAAAAGATTACGTCGTCCGAAACACAACCAGTTTTGATGAAATCAAAACTGGAAGAAAAAATGCACAAGAAAGACACCGTACATATATAGAAAAGTCATTTCATACAATGACGAGTCATAATAAGTGTGTAGGTATAAGAAATGAAAGTCATGAAACTGAATGCAGTGAGCTCTCTGGCGTAGTTTGCCAAAACATTTCCCCGATTTCTGATTCTCATCTAAATGTAATAAATTCAAAAAACAAATGCTTTGTCAATGTAACTTCACGTAGCAATAAAAAAAGTGTTTAAGTAAAAATATTCCAAAACATAACAAAATATTAGAACTTTTCAAATATTATGCGCGTATTTTATTTTTTGGGGCAATGATCGGTATGTTTCTTATTGATTTCTTGGCCAATATTTTTAGAGTTGGAAATACTTGGGAAATGACACAATTACCAATTCGTTCTGATATCTTCAATTTGGGGAAAAATATTATTTTCAATAAGAATTTATCACAGCAACATCTCACAAATTTAAGACGTTTGTTAATTATTGCTGGGATTGAAACAAATCCTGGTCCACCAACATTGTCGCAGAATTTTGAAGATTTTGAAAAAACGTTTTATGCAAAGCGTTACAGATGATAAATGAAGACGATTTAGATTTTACGATGCCAGTAACAAAGCGTCTCATTGTTGAAGCATTAAACCGTTCTCCTCCTGCTGTAGTGAGAATGGCGATACAGTTAGTACAGTCAGCAGGAACTCAAAACGTTTCTGAAATTTGCGGGAATGATTCCACAGTAAAACTTCCCGATTTTTATGAAAAAGATACTAAAATTTGGTTTTCGCAAATAGAACCAATACTGGAAGGAAAAAGTGACAATTGCAAACGAAACAGTTTGCTGAGAACATTACCAACAAATGTTCTAAATAACTATGGCATCAAAACCACAGATGATTTTATGTCTATCAAAAGTTGTATTCTCAATGAGTCAAGAAAATCTCCTAAAAACCTATTAGCAGAACAAACACTTGGGGATAGAAAACCATCCGCAATGCTTCGGCAACTGCAACGGTTAGCACCAAACAATCCCGATTTAGTTAAGTGGAGATTTCTTGACATCTTGCCAGAGAAAGTTCGAATAACACTAACCGTGGTAGAAGATACTGAAATCGAAAAATTGGCAAATTTAGCAGACAGAATAATTGAACAAGTCGCAACTAATAATACACTATCTTCAGTAAATACTCAAAATTACGCTTACACAAGTTCCTCAGACTCATGCCTGCAAAAAATTGAACAACTAACGCAAAGCGTTGCTCAATTAACCAAAAATATGAATAATTTAGCATGCAACTCATCGTTTTCCCGAAGATCTCATTTTAAAAATTCGGGAAACCGAGATCGATCAAAATCTCGAAATAGACGTTTTTCTTCCCCAAACAAAAACTACCAACCAAACGGAAATTGGTGCTGGTATCATTATAATTTTGGTGAAAATGCAAACAAGTGTAATCAACCATGTTCTTGGTCAAAAAAATTCAAGCAAATAAGGGGAAACGAAACATCTCCACCCCCACTGCGGCAGGAGGTGGAGTAAACGTTATTAATATAGCCGCTCACCCAGTTGGTCATTTTCTAGTAGACAGCGGCGCTGCTAAAAGTTTTTTACCGCTCACTTTCAAGGACAATACATGCAGCAATAGTTGAACCAAGTTTTGGGCTGCCAATGGTACACCTGTTCCTTCATTTGGAACTAAAACAATAAAGTTTTCCATCAACAGTATAAACGAAACATTTATTTGGAACTTTGTTGTTGCCGATGTAAATCAACCTATACTGGGATACGATTTTCTCACTCAACATGGTTTAATTTTGGATTTCAGAAAATCTGAATTGCGGAAAAGTGATATCAACAAAATGCATAAAAAAATATGCCATGTCACAAAAAAACGTGACGTGTCACTACAAGATGTTAGCATAAACGCTATTTCTAACTCTATGCATCAGTCAAAACAGCTAAGAATGTTGTTAGAAAAATATCAGGAACTATTTAAACCTTTTCATGGAAATGATGTGGTAAAACACACAGTCCAACACCATATTGTCACGAGCGGACCGCCTGTGTTTGCTAGGCCACGTCACATTTTTGGAAAAAAACTTGAAATAGCAAAATCAAATTTTTTGAAACTTGAAAAACAGGGAATTGTATACCGCGGAGAATCTCCGTGGGCAACCCCTCTTCACATGGTACCAAAAAAAGACATACATGATCCATGGCGCCCATGTGGTGACTACAGAGCGCTGAATCAAAACACGGTACCTGACCGCTATCCTATGCCAAATATGATGGACATAACAAATAACTTACAAAACTGCAAATTTTTTTCTAAACTGGACCTTGTCATGGCTTACCATCAAATTCCAATTGCCGACTCAGACCAACCCAAAACAGCTATAACAACACCTTTTGGCTTGTTTTTATATCGCCGAATGCCTTTTGGTTTAAGGAATGCAGCGCAAACTTTTCAACGTCTTGTTGATACTATACTGCAAGACGCACCTTTTGCAAAGGCCTATATTGATGACGTTTTGGTGGCTAGCAAAAATGAATTAGATCATCTTCGACATTTGGATTTTGTTTTCCAAAAATTTAAACAAAATGGTTTGCGTTTAAAATCACAAAAATGCCAATTTTTTCTCACAAAAACACAATTTTTGGGAATGGAAATTGGAGATTTTGGATTTAAACCTAATCCAGACAAAATTAATGCTATTGCAAATTTTGAACAACCCCAAACGGTGAAAGGATTGAAACGTTTCATTGGAATGGCCGGTTTTTATCACAAGTTCGTTCCTCATTTTTCAGAAATTGCTTCACCGCTCACTGACTTAACACGAAATGTCAAAAATATTGCAAAAGCAACAATTTCATGGAACGAAAATACAACAGTCGCTTTTAACAAACTTAAGACAGCACTCAAAAATAGTGTTACTCTGTCATTTCCTAATGATTCATCAAAAATGGAGTTAACCACAGATGCTTCAGCTGTTGCATCGGGAGCAGATTTACATCAAATTATTGCAGGAAAAAGGTATCCGCTTGCTTTCTTCTCGAGAAAGTTTACTCCGTTAGAGGCCAAAAAATCTGCATTTGATAGAGAACTTCTTGCTATTTATCAAGCATTAAAGCACTTTTCTTGGCTTATAGGCATTGAATTTGTTATAAAAACAGATCACAAACCGCTCATTAATGCCTTAAATATGAAACATCCAACTCCACAACAAGCGAGATGGCTTTCATTTATATCAGAATTTAATTGTGCCATTCAATATGTAAAAGGGTCTGATAACGTAGTGGCTGGCGCGTTGTTACGGTGCTTATCTGCTGTAACTAATCTAGTTGATCAATCATGGGCAGATGATCAAAAAGCGGACGCCAATTTGCAAACATTTTTTAAAACCACTACATTACCTTTAAAAACTTTAAAATGTAATGATTTCGAAATAATTTGTGACGGAAAATCAGAAAAATATCGTCCATATGTACCTGAAAATATGAGGAAAACAATTTTTCGAAGTTTTCATGATCTAGCACATACTGGAGCTAAAACAACTGCTCGTAATATTTCTGAAGAATTTGTCTGGCCAAATATGAACAAGCAAATACGTGAATGGGTCAAATATTGTCAACAGTGCCAAAAGTCAAAAATATCACGGCACATAAAAACACCGTATGGCGAAATTCCAACGTCATCACGGTTTAAAACAATACATGTGGACATCGTGGGACCATTACCTCCCAGTAAGGGTTTCACATATATGTTGACAATTATTGATCGTTTCACAACATGGACAGAAGTAATACCAATAAAGGACATTTCTTCAGAGACTGTAGCAACTGCATTAATACAGTCATGGGTAAGTCGTTTCGGAGTTCCTCAAGTTTTAATATCCGACAGAGGATCACAATTTGAATCAGCTTTGTGGGCAGAATTAATGAGACAGTTGGGTATTTTACGGAAACGTACCACCTCTTACCATCCTCAGTGCAACGGAGCGATAGAACGTTTTCACAGAACATTAAAAAATTCAATACGAGCCCATTGTGAGAAAACTCAATGGTCAGATTCACTTCCAATGGTTTTATTAGGTCTACGCACAGCTATAAATGAACATGGAATTAGCGCAGCCAAGTTGGTTTATGGAACATCCCTTGATTTGCCATGCCAATATTTTATAAATAAAAATGTTTGTGAATATAAGCCAGCAACAAATTTCGTTGAAACATTATTTTCAGGTGTTAAAAAATTAACCGCTCCTGTCCGCAATTATATCGCAAAATTTTACTTTCCCATGGAATTAGAAAAACCAAACACGTCTGGTTGAGAGATGCATCTCCAAGAACAAGTTTAAGCCCACGATATATTGGGCCTTTTGAAATAATTGACCGTGATAACAAAACAGTTACCATTTTGTGTAATGATAAACCACAAAAAGTTTCGAAAGATCGTGTTAAACCTGCTTTTATTACTTTAAATGTAGACAACAATGACAAAAATACAGCAAAAACAAGAGGAATTATTCAAAAAAATTCAATTTCATATTATATTCCTCTTGATATTAATGATTTGAAAGTAGGACAAATAGTTTTTGCCAAATTTAAGGGATTCCAGCAATGGCCTGCGAAAATAATAAATGTCGCACAAACACCTCTTTTCTCAAAAAAATGTCCTAGAAATTGTCAAGCAGTACAATTTTATGGTACAAACAATTTTGCATATGTTCCTATTTCTGGAATTTCAGAATTTGTTCATAACAAAAGATAAAAAAAATATAATTTTAATAGAGCTGCCGTGTTAGCTGAAAAAGAAATAAATGACATGTTCCAAAATACTGAAAGAACAGCTTTCCAAAAAGAATCTAAATCGTATAAACAAGTTACTTTCAAAGATAATTTTGTAGCTCCACTACTGGCAAAGAGGGTAGTGTAAGGTATCATTTTCCACTGAGTATTTTCTATCCAATAAAATTTCATTTAATTATGAACTTATTCGTCTATAGAATTATATTAACTGTATTGAGTGTTATTATACATATGTTTTTCATTGTATTTCGTGTTTAATACTTCTGCGTTTTTCATGAATATTACTCAGTAAAGTAATTGCTCAAGTAATTTATATAAATTATACATATTTACAAATGTAAACCAATATTGTTGAAATAATGCAATTGTCCTGTCCACTGTTAATTATACTAATTATCTCGCTGGGATACAGCACTACATCTCCTAGCTATCAAACAACAGTGACACTTATATAGGTGAGTTAAGCTACCGTATAAAAATTAAAAATTTTATTTCGCTCAAAAGAATTCACATTATATAATAATACATGCTTACACAACCCCCTTTCCGGAAAGCAGAGCTATCAGACTAAATTTAACATCTCTAAATACTGCTGTTAAGTTTCTTGTTTTTGGTAGAATTGCCTATTTTACGTTTTATAACATTATAATATTGATACGTAAAAAGCAGTGTGGTATCATTTGGTTTTAACGTCCGTTCCAAATTCCTCATCTTGCAAGACAATCGCAGAAACATTCGAGTTGGACATACGTCCGCAATCGCGTTTCGTTAAGTGTGTTGTAACTGTAGGCGATTCTTCCGGTTGAACCATGGTATACACGGTACTGCATTCAAAACGACACGCCTAAAACAACGCCTCGCCACCTTTTTGAATGTACATAGTTTTTTGTTTTTGAAACTTGAAATAGATTTGCGCGTTCAAAAATTATATCGTATTTCCTTTACCTTGAAGTTTAAAATTTTCAGACATCTCGACACGTTGATTATTAATTCATTGTTTAAATGTTTCAATTCATACATAAGCCTTTTTAAATTTCATTGTGTTGAGTATCACAATATGTAGTCCTGTAAAATTTTTAGATCACTTCTACAAAACTCAACAGTGGCATTTTCCATCCTTGGAGTTACCTTAGTTTATAATCGTTAATTTTTATATGTGCTTAGATTTCTAACGTTTGTAATTAATATTAATGCCTAGTTTCATTTAGCAATATTTAGTATTACAAAAGATATTATGACAATACAATGTAAATACAAACAGTTATATAACGGGCATATACGCATCAATAGTTTGTTGATGTAACATTCATTCTAATCAGCTGTACAGTAGTTCGCTAATTTCTGCGTTTACACGTAGGAATACGACTATTTATTTGCTTTGTATATAATCAATTAGCACGTTTACATGTATTGTTGTACCGCCGCCGTTTAAGTGCAATCCGTCATAAAAATAGCATCGATCGATTGGATCGACTTGATAACAAAACAATTTGTAGGAAACCCGTGGTCTTTGGCGAAATTGAGCAGCATTTAGTTATATCGGATAAGGTGAGAACCATGAAATCGTTGGTGTTTCGTTTTTGGTTTACGAGTTGCATGATATATAACTCACAATTTGGGTTCTCAATGCAAAATTCCATAGACAACCGCTGCACGGACTTAATCAATCTTTTCGGACCCGTTCTGGGGGCATTATCTCTGCTAGAAATATTTGTGCCTGCGCACATTATAATCTTTTTAACGTACTTACAGGTGATGAATCGCATTGCGTAAAATACATATTGTAGCTCGGCGCCCCGTAGAGAAATACACACGATTTGTGCCTCTAGCCTTCGTGATACGCGATTCGTGAATGAACGAATATTTAAAATCGAATCACCTATTATTATGATCGACGGCAAATCAGACCTACCATTGGCAAAATGAGCGCGTAGGCGCATTAATATCTTGGCTACTGCGTTTTCCGGAAGTCCCTAAAAGGCATCTGGCTGGTTATTTTCGATTAGTTCCCGTCCATTTCAATCAAGAAAGGTGCTTTGGAGATGACAATTTTGTTCGAATTTCTCAAGGTCCAACCAGATTTCTTCTTACCCTCTGAGTTCCTATGCGGCTCACCGTGAGATGTTGGTTATCTCCTTTCTGATGCTGGCGCAAACGCGTCGCCGCTTTACGTTGAAATACTGCGCACATTAGCAATCAGTGTCTGAAAATGTGTATCTGAGCTTGGTTCGGGGCGCGTTACGCACCTCCTCCCCAAATTGATCCGTTAAAGCAATAGCACGATCCGCGACCCATTGTTCTTGCACTAAGGATGAGGGTTTATTGGCGCTTACAGCTGCCCCCTCACTGGTCTCAGAAGCGGAAAATTCGGAAACGCTAAAAGCAGCTACCCTTTCCACTTCTGAGGCCCAGTCTAACTTTAGCTTCTCCGTAGAGCTGGTCAAGTGCTCGACCAGTTTGCACTGGCACTTTCCTGAGCTCTCATCACCTTCGCTATGAGATCTGAGGGCATGTCATTTTTATTATTATCCATCTGAAACACGTAATACAGTATGCAAATATATTCCAGAAAATTTTCTTTGATAAATACAAATAATTTATATTTCGGAATATCACAATTCCCCGGTTGTCCCACATGGGCCCGACAGTTAACCTCAAAATTTTTGCCTAACCTGGCAAGGTCTCCAACCAGGAGTCCAATATAATATGTAACAGTCTGAAATTTCAGGTTTACTTCGTATTTTTACTCGCTGAAACAACTTTCATTTAACTTTTCATAAACAATACGTGGAAACCCCTTTTATTCCATGTTAATCTAACGTTGTCCGTTTGATAACTTTTCAAAGTGCGGACCAGCACAACGCATCGCTTACAGAGAATTCTCTATCTTTGGTCCCAAAATGGCAATTTTGTAACTTTTCCATTTCAAACCAAAAGGTGCCGGAGCCTGTTTTGGCCGCGTGACGTCGAGAGACCATCGCCCGGCGCCACACGTTGCCAAATCGACCCAGCTATGTACTACACGCTATAACACCGACGATGCAATTAATGATGAGCAAAAGCGACTACGGGCCCAATAAGATGGTTATCAGACGTCATTGCCTCCGCGCTCCCCAATTTCAGCGACATGTAAGCTCAGCAATGGGCCAGAAACATGCTCAGATGTGCTTGGAAATTCGCGCCGCGTAGCGCGCAGCGCTACGACTATTCAGGAAAACACGACTTTCCAGGTGCAAGGTGCTAAATTCCTTGATTATCGGTACTTAAAGACGTGCCCATTCGGCGAAGAACAGAATTACGAACACGAGAAAACAACATAAAAACAAGCATGAAAGCGTAGCACGAAAAAATATTCTAGATGATTGCTTGCATGGTTATAAAATACAGGTGACACAAGGGATTGAATGCCACATTTACAGCGCCTATAGCAATGTAATCCGATCAGCGTCCTAGCGCAACCAAAACAATTATTTTGTTCATAGAAAGTTATTGATTGGCAATCTCATCCGCACCACATTCTCGAACTTCGGAATAGTGTCCGCTCCAAACGATTCTAGTCCCTGGCCGATTATGCATAAACTATAGCAGTCATTAAATGCTAGCCCGATCAAACAGCAGCTTATTACTACGGTTTGGGTGGGTGGCTCTCGATTTAAAGTAAATTCTATGCAAACGTGAGACATCCGTCACTTCCGGGTACTCGGAAACTGCTATTTTCACGAGCTTGTTGTTTTAGGTTTATTCGCGCCACTATTTTTCGTGTGTGTGGAGCTGCTTAACCATTGCAACACAGTTTGGGTAAATGCTTACAAACAGCCCCAGTGAAGCTAATTCTTTTGATAATATTGATTATCCTCCAATCTTTAAACTCTCGCTGTTCGCTTCGTAGTGAGGGTCGGTGACTTCCTATACCCGGGAGGTAGTAATTTTAAAGTTTTAGTGGTGTAGAGGCGATTTTCGATCTCCGTACATTTCCCCAGATTTTGGTAGCGATTTAACAACCTGTTTTATATCCCCAGCGGCTTATTCTGTTCCCAGTTTCCTCATTTGGTGCTCCTAACAAGCCGAAACCTACACAATCTTACATGAGCCCACCTAAAATATTCCAGCTAAAATCCGAACAACGACATATATACTACGAAGTAAAACATGCATTTGCATATCAAACATATATAAGCGATAAGTTTTAA
Organism: Trileptium ribeirensis; assembly: GCA_030248225.1. Lineage (NCBI taxonomy): Eukaryota > Metazoa > Nematoda > Enoplea > Enoplida > Thoracostomopsidae > Trileptium > Trileptium ribeirensis. Next base: position 9,417 of record JASANE010029040.1, on the reverse strand, counting down.
TAAGCGAAATGATCCACAGGTATTAATAAGCAAAATGATGTTAATAACCATGCGGCATGCTCGTCAAATTTACTTCTGATAAAATTATATTTGTATTTGATTTTAATGCACTCGTATCTCCTTTCTCACTTTTCCGAATGAATCCTCCTCTATTCCCGCCTTTCCATGTTGCCCATGATACCAGGGATTTACATGCTCAATCAGCCGCTTCAACTGATTTTGCCACAGCACCACTTTGTGATCTTTTCGTCTTGTGAACAAAGCATCCCATACGAGAACTATGTACTTTGCTGGTTAGGCCATACCATCGGATAAACAGTTTGTTAACTTATCTGGGTTCGTGCCTGTCTCTTTTCTTTTGTTCGTCGTGTCTCAGCTGTGCTGAATTTTTGGTCATTTTCCCCTTCTTTCGGTTTCCTTTTTTCTCTCTTTTGTATTTCCTTCTTTTTCCATCTGCCTTCTCTCTTTATGTTCTACTATCATTAAACTTATTTGCTAAGTAATAGTAATAATGAAAGAGTTAATACATATATAAAAGAGTAGACAAAAAGGTAAAAGAATAATTTGTACTCTCACATACAGATAATTAATAAAAACATCAGTTAAATTTTTTTAGCTTTACGGACGAGATTTGGTTTGTATGTACATACATGGAGGAATGGGCCAGAGGAAAAAATGGGTGGCAGCAAATTTGGAGACCCATAGTGATCCCTGGGAGCATTGTCGAGGGTGTGTATTGAAGAGGTCTTCCCTGGGGTGTTTCTCGTCTGGTGTCCCACCCTGGGGCTTGCCTGTGGGGTTGTCTTCTCCCAGCAAATCTATGAACAAGATATAACAGTTATGAAAATTCCGGTAGATATATGTGGTCGGCGAACACAATCATGCAACGCTGCAAATTGAATGGCAGACGGTTCATCTTCTTGACGAATGGGACAATAGGAAATCCTCGAGGTAACGTCGAGTTTTAGCAAACATTCCTATTTGTCGGGCTGTCGAACAATGTTTCCTTCTGAATGTTGACATCATTGAGAGCTGTCTAGACGTTTTCATTGGCATTTACGGATTATAGCGACTGCCACCGGTATTATGAACTGTCCAAGGGGACTATTTATAATGAGAAACTATACTCGGATTGAGTTATTTTTCGGATCTATTAGTTTAACCTTCGACCCAGACAGTAGTTTGTTTTGGGAATAATGCGTCGAATCAAAAAAAAAATTTCAACTTCGACCCAAATCTGCAGGGGTAGATTTCATTGGGTCATGTCGCCGCTGGTTAACGGTAGGGCAGACATTATCGAATTTATGATTGGAAGGTGGATTGAAATTTTCAAATTTGATCGAGATCTCAAAATTCGACACCTGTTGAATGACGATGAAATTCCGACAGAAAAGATAGGTGAAAAATTTCTAGGTCGAGCGTACCGCACACGATATACAAATCAGTTCGACTTCGGCAGCACGGAGTTCGGTCGGATCTACAGACCCGCTCTGTTGCTTGAAATTGTGTTATGTTTTACGGTTTTCTTCCACATGTTTTAATCGACTCGACAATGGTTTGCGGTGGCCGTGGTTTGATGCGTGGAGTGCATACGTAAGAAAGAGTGTTTCTTTTTCCCCAAGGGAACTATGTCAGATTTCCTATGAAAATGGTGCGGCTCTTGAGAAAAATAAGTTCTGATTCTATTCGTAAGGCTTACAAGGTGTTGCGATTCTGAAACTTATTGAAGACACAAGTAACAGACCGGAACGGTCCTGTTACAATTTATTTATGCGAATGTATTACACGTTTTCTGATTCCGTCTGACTTTTCTTTTGATGCCTTGACAAAATTTAGAAAATGAAAAGGGGTCCACACTTGCTAGTCTGAACAACTTTGGAGCGACAGATAAAGATGCTTGCTTGTATTTACAAATCAAACCTTCGTTGAAATAACAGCTGCGTAAGCATTTGTTCGAAAATTCCCTGCTGCATTTACAAGTGACTGTTTTACCCAAAACCTTACACCAATGACAGCCGAATTAAACATTATATACTGAAATATGCATGATACATAAAATGACCTGCTCAGCTGAACTAGGTGTCTTTTCCGTGTCTATCCAATTTGCCTATAAAACACAATCGACCTCCATAGTTTTTATGCGAATGATGTCTATGTGTAAACTCTTTTAAAACTGCTCGTTTGCAAGTTAATTCTGCCTTACGAAAGCTCGTTATTCTCCAGAAATCAAAAAGTACTGCAAAATCTAGAGTCGGTGGTCCAATTTAATGTACATGCATAGTAGCCCATAGTCCTCGGCCTGCCAATGGTATTTTTGCTGTCGGCAACAACATGATTTAACGGTTGTCCAACGACTTAAAACGGCCGTTCTATGGCCGAAAATTGTTTGGAACAATACTTGGCCGTCTGGATTAACAATTTTTGCAGCCGTTAGCGGATGGCGAACTACCCAAGCCTACCGTCCAAACGTATTCGCAGGCTTTAGCGGCCGAAAATTCTACGTAGCCGGCCTTTGAAGTCGGTTGAGGGAGCCCTCAGCCGACAGCCTGAAACGGTCGACCGTTTACGATTTTCCACCCTTACTGCTGGCTACACCACTGATTCCTGGTATTCATGTAGCTGTATCGGGTTTGGTATTATCTTTACCACGGGCTTTTAAATTATATGCATACATGTCGGCGGTCGGTCATGCCAGGGGGGGCAAAGGCCCCCCACGGGGGGAGCGTCGCGGCCATCCCAGTGGGGGGTAACCTGGCGGGCCAAATTTTCCTAGGGGGTTAGTCGTGAGGACCTTTTTTTGCCTATGAGTGCAGTTTTTGCAGAAAAATTATTAAAATACAAAAATACAAACCCTTTTCGGAGGATAATTGGTAATAGGATTAATTTTTTCAACGAAATTAGCAGTGAAGAAGATTAGCAATAAAGATCAATAGATCGTGAAAAATCATTGCTCGAGATCAGTGATTGCTCGAGCATGCTTTGTCTGGCTGAACAGCGAATATCAAAATAATTAGTAATGCCAACAATAAAATAATATATAACTTAAAAACATGTTTCAATGTCGTATGCCAGGTCTTGGCCCAGCCCAACGTGCGACTATTTAAATATTGCAGTGCCGTTCACAATATAAATTATTGCTAATAGTTTCCGTTCATAAGAACAGTTAAACAAAGCATCTCTGTGTGTATGCAATAATTTCTATTGTAATTGTAAATTATTCAAGCAATCACTGATCTCTCAACTAGGAAATCTCTCAAATTCAGAAACAAATGAAATGACAACTAAGTAAAAATTCAGCAATTTCATGTGGTATGGGTCTGTGGCATAAGGAAGCTCGCCCGTGGCTTTTGTCTGCTGAGCTATCAGGTGCGACTCCTACGGCGATGGAGTGTTCCAGTGCTATTTTAGTGCTGAGTTCGTGGTTAATCCACCGTGGACCATAGCAGACATTCAATGTCCAAATATCTAGTTAGTGTTAGTATATAAATAAGTATAATTCGATTAACTTTTACTTCAGGGAATGACGTCGTCAACAAAAAGCTTTCCACAAATTTACGGCCGTACATGCACCTTTAGCAACAAGCAGGGGCATTTTGCGCAAGGCTTTGAACTAAGGTCTTACTTCGAAACTCGTCGAGGAACCGCCAAGCAACCTTCGGGAGGGGGGGAGGTGGTGCTGCGCACTCCAGCCCCAGGGGGTTATCCCCCTGGCTTTTCGGCCTCGGGGGGGTCCGAACCTCAGGGGGTTACCCCCTACCCCCCTACAGCCATGTATGATTATATGTTGCTGAAAAATTCTTTCCGAAAATAAAAACTGAAAGCAAAATTCTCGTCCGGTGATTCAATCGTCGCACGGTGGTATACTAGCTTTCTCATGGCCGGTTGAGGCAAATTTACCCATGCAAACGAAACTTAGCAAACCACCGACGATGAACCAGACCAAAAACATAAAATTCCCAGCTTTTGGCGTAAAACTATAGTTTCGAAACTTTACTATAACCTTTTGCCTATCTGTATCAAATAAAATCTTGTTCATGGTTGTATTCGTTTTTTCTTTTCATTGTGCTTTATTAGACCGAGACCAGTTTTACTGTGAAGCTTAATGCCGGTAGCGGAACAAGCGATACACTGTGGCGATATTTGATATAATCAAGCCATAAAATATCAGCATTAAATTCTGTTTGTATGAAAATATTATTCTAATCAAAATGTAATATTTGCACTGACAAGCTATTTCAAAATTAATTAAAATTAGTTACTCAGTTTTTAACTTATGGATACTATAATTGGCTTGGCATTAATATTTTAGCATATAACATGTATATTCAACGAATTACTGAAATGTAGTGCGCTACTTATATTTTTTGAATTTTACTATTCTAATTACCGTTTAGTTGTTACTAGGCCTCTGAGCTAAGAGCATTAAATGTTTCATGTTAGTGATTATTATGTAATAAATTTATATGTCGCTAAATATTCGACCATGTATTATTAGTAAAGAATCTCTGTGTAAGTTTCTTTAGTATATATATTTCTCGAAATTCTTCCACCATTGCACCGTACGAAAAATACTTTCCAAGGAAAAGGCTAAGAATGCGTTGTTCATTGTTTTTACAGTTGCATTAAGCGTATTAATGCGTTTCACAGTTTTTATTGGCTTTTTATTAAAGCGATAGCCATTGCTACTGTTTTTATCGAATATTACAATACGTGTAACAGGACCGTTCCGGCCCGTTACGTGTTTTTGCGGAATTATTATGTTAGAATCACTCAATTACGTCCCTAGTGGAACACGATCACGATATGTCGGTTTCCTAATGGTACCTCAGAGTACGCGTTAAAGTATGTGGAAATTCAAATTTTACAAGGATAATCAGTATATTACATGGTGCCATGGTGGTATTTGTAACATTGCTTTGCTTATTAACAGTTTACGCTTCTTACTATTCCGCTTAATAATATCTCGTTTTTTACTTAATAATTGCCGCTTAACCTTTACTAATCAGTATCTGTCGTTTGTATATACTTGTCATGCTCGCAGTTGCATGTTTTCCTTATATGATATGTTGACTTAACGTGGACCCCAGTTGTATAGCTTTATGCGCTGAACGGGACGAAAAAAGATGAGGTATACTGCTAAATGATCACCAGCAGCCGAAGGTAAACATTCGAAGGTCGATTTACCGTCTCTTAGCAGTATATTTTCACGTTTACAACCGTCCGGGAATAGGAGGCCATCGATTGTTTAGGCTGGACCATTAGCTTAGGCGTAATGGTGAATGAAAGTATCAAATTTACCTAGGTTAAGCAATACATGGAGCCATGGCCGCAAGTAATACACGTAGCTATGGTAACGAAAACAACAAAAAGCCAAAAGCTTACACTAATGGAAATCAGGGGTACGGTAGTTTCCGACTATTCGGAAATGACGGCCGCCAGGTTCGTTCATCGGTTCGTAACCGTCTAACGGGAAAACGACTAACGTTTCGGGAAAACGACCCGAGTACTTCTCCATAGGGAATTTCACGGCCTTTCTAATAATGCCAAAATGTCTCGCAACGATAGTTTCGCTCGAAATTCAAGAAACAAACACAGTAAAGTTGAGCCAGCAGCCGTTACTTACGTTATGTTTGTCTGCTGATCGTAGTTTGGAATCGGTATGTTTTATATATATATGTATATATTTATGTTTGATTTAAACCCCCTTTTGTTCTTTTCTCGACCTCTCGAACGAGTCCCAGTATCCTCATACCTCCCGTGTCAACTCCCAATGTCCAAAACGCCGTGTCTGATTAGCAGTTTCAGTCGATTTCGTTGAATCATCGCTTTTGTGATTCCTTATTTTCGCGAACACCGACGCCCTCGATAGAACCGACTACCTTGCCAAATAGGCTACCTCATCGGATGCCAAAAAGAATGCCGTATTGATTAATTATGCCCTTTGATCTGCCGTAGGATGGCCGCTCAGACTCCCGTTTCCACGCTGTCAGCATTTAAAATCGCTTGATTAGCGCCATTGTAACCCGTCATTCATATTATGGCAGTATCGTTGACCGGATTCTGGCACATTTTTACGCAGCCTACCCCTTAGGGTATCTAACGGGCCCAAGCGAGCCTCGATCCGATAATCCACCACGCTGTTATACGAGCTGCTCCTCTGGTTTGCGATCATTTCATAATATATCACAAAAATTGACATAAATTCCTGTCGGTGTTGCACCCTCTTCGTACCAGATCCCCGACTCTAAATGTATACATACGACCCTCATTCTACTCGCTTACTTTCGGCCAGTACAAAGATATACGGCGGGCCTCCGCCGGATATCCCGCTAGCCCGCCACAACCCGCCAAAGTGCCCCTAGTTTGGAATAACAACTAATGGCGGGTAAGAAAATACCTGGAATTTTATTCTCAACTCGAAGTTGGGCAAATCACCCCTCGTTATGTTCGCCTAGTCGAGACATTTCCAACTATACTCGGCGGGCCTCCATTCATCAACTCGTTAGCCGGGAACGACCGCTTAAAGAGCACCCGCCGCCATTGACACTGTCTCTCTAATGTCGCTGTTTTAACACTTCCCGAAATCTTGCACGTGGGACTGGGGTATCCTCGTTTGTTCGAATCGCCCCTCGATGGCGAGTTCAACGATACCAAGCGGGTGTCATTCAGCCCAATTGTTCGTGCTGAAGACCCGCCAAAGTTCCGTATAATAACATATACGAAGGGACACGAGTGGGCCCGGTCCCAATATTGCGTCTAGCCCCTCTTGTTTGATGTATTCGACCCCTTTTTTCGTCCTGGGAACGAATCTGACCCTAACCCGCCGAAATTCTCCTGGGAACCCACCGCCCCACCCCTTCCCGTGTCCCTCTCTCTTTTTCTTCTTCTTTTTGTTGTTTTGTTTTCCTTCTCTCCTTCTTTCTCCTCGACTGACCCCTCGGCCGTCGTTCGCGTTTTTACTGCCGCCGTGACCTCACTAAACAAACTATCATCGCTTTTGTGATTCCTTATTTTCGCGAACACGGCCGCCCTCGATAGAAGCGGCTCGCTTGCCAAACAGGTTTCCACACCGGATGACAAAAAGAATGCCGTCGGGATTAATTGTGCCCTTTGATCCGCCGGAGGACGCCCGCTGAAACTCCCGTTTCCACGCCATCAGCATCTAAAATCACTTGATTAACGCCATTGTAACCGGTCCTTCTTATTATGGCAGAATTGTCGACCGGATTCTGGCACGTCATTACGTAGCCCACCCCTTAATAGGGTATCTAACGAACCCAAGCGGGCCTCGATCTGACAAGCCACTACGCTGTTGTACGAGGTGCCCCTCTGGTTTGCGACCATTTCATAATACAACACAAAAATTGACATAAATTTGTGTAGGTGTTGCACCCTCTTCGTACCAGATCCCCGACTCTAAATGTAAACGTGTCCCTCTCTCTCTTTTTCTTCTTCTTTTTGTTGTTTTGTTTTCTTTATCTCTTTCTTTCTCCTCGACTGACCCCTCGGCCGTCGTTCGCGTCTGTACTGCCGCCGTGTCCTCCGAAAACAAACGATCAACAACGGAAACGACGACGAGGACAATAATGACAAATAAAAAGATATATTTATGTATTTATATATAAAATATAGAAATTTTAAGAGCTTTATAAGCTATAAAATATATATGTATATAAGTATGAACGAAGAATTCCGGGTGGAAAAAGGAGGTAGGTTTGGAGGTCGGTAGCGGCCCTCGGGAGACCTGGCCAAGGATGTCCTCCCGGCAGGCGCCTCATGGGTTGGTGTCACGTCTCCAACCACAGTTTGGGTCCTGTCCGACGACCCACACCCCTGGACGCTTGAAAGCTTACCTTCTAAGCTAGAAATCATGACAAGGCGGCTTTGTTTGACGTACCGAGATGTCCTCATAATTGAAGGTCATCCTTCATATCGCGATTACGCTCGAGATTGCACGACTGATTTAAACGACGAAGAAACGGTATAGCAGTCCAAAAAAGGAACAGATTTTACTCTTGACCCGGGCTAGATGAGTGGCGGAAGTTACGTTTCTCGGGAAGTATTGCTGACAGTCGAAATGATTTTTGATGGTTTGAACGATCGTCAAATTTTAATTATCAATACTTTGGATCTAATTAAAGAAACATCGGGCACTAATAGGGTGATCGACCCTACACGCACGGGAAACGAATGCTTTAGAGTTCATGTTTTCATGAAAAACTGGGTCGAGATCGCAGATGTTTGACCTCCGACTATTTGGAGGTTTCACAGTAGATGTCGGCGATGTCACTTTGAAGAAAACTCTCCCTAAGGGACTCGATGGTTTAAGGTAATGCTGACTTCCGGAATATCGTAAAATTCCTGATTGGATCCCAAGGCTGACTCGGCAAACCACGAGCCGAATTAAGTCGTCCGTGATTGGGAGGCAAAGGAGAAGTACAGTTTAGAAATACTCCCTGAGACGACTACGGTTAAAAGTTTCTAGAAGAGTTGGACGATTGATCGAATTTCGGTAATTCTTTTAGGTTCTTTGTTTGTTGACTTGTCTTCCAAAATTGACAGCTTCGTGGAAAGTTCGACGCCCATGCTGCGTTTGGGGCTCGAACGACTGTCTAGCTAGGGAATACGGACCCGGGCCATTGTTTGCCCTGGCATGTCCTTTGGGTGCGTGGGCGAAGTTGCATCTGTTGAGAGCTAAGTAAATTCGGGAATCATGCCCGGCGCTTTAGCAGAAGGTAAACACCGGACCAGGTTTGATAGGGGAAGCAAAATTCTAGGATAGAAACGACTTGAGCCTTGGATGTCTTGCTTTGTTTCGATTCGTTTGTTTGTGCGTTTTATGATAACTTTTTTGTTTCCTAATTATTCGATATACATAGTTTTCTGCACCTACTTTATGAAAATGGAATAGCTCGTTTTGTGTGATCGCGGGACAACATAAAAGTTGCTCTAAAGCTCACGCTCCAGGAGGTATTTAACGGAAGAAAGTGCTGGCCGATCAACGTGTTGTCAACTTCCCAGCCCCGGTCACAGTTTTTGGAGTCATGCAGTACTTTAAGGTCTTAATGCCATGTAGGGCTCATAAAACCCTAGCGAGCGTGCAACTAAAGGAATAACCTATAAACTAGGGCCGCGCCCTAGCGTCCAAATTTCCCCTAGCCGTGTGCTTGTCACATCGTCGACCAACCATTAGTAGTTTAAGTCTGTTGGTCTTTGTTGTTGTTTATGTGGAAACAATAATATTAGGTTTACCAGTTTCTTGTAAATATTGACTCATCGATAAGTATTTAAGTATTGAAATATTATTTCTTCCAGAAGTAAACGACCAGCGTAGGGACTGGGTGCAGCCCAAAGTCTTGGCTTGCTTAAGTAGGTAGTTAAGGTGGTTGCAAAAGAGGCCGCTCAGCTGGCGCCCCT
>JASANE010029039.1:0-41540 GCA_030248225.1 Trileptium ribeirensis | reverse complement strand
TCCCACTGCACACAACGCTGTTTTTCGAAGTGGCAGATGATTTAAATATTTTTCATATTGCTCCTCGCTAATGATCGTTATTTGCTATCCGGTATCGATTAATCCTAGTAATCTTTTGTGACCTTCCGGATATGTGTCGATGTAATGCCTTGATAAGACTGTCGCATCGTTACATGGTTCGTGTTCTTGCCATTCGTCAACTTGATTCACTTCTATGAATATTTTTTTCATCTGATGATATATCCTCGATTTTGTTCGATTTGTTTTACAGACCTTCCTGTTGTTCTACTACGCTCGACTTTGATAACTGGTTTCTGGCTCCTCCATTTGGTTTTTTCGGTCGATCCGGTAATATTCTGTAACGATTCTTGTTTTGTTGCTGGTTTCCTTTTCGGTTCTCTCTTGCATTTTGTCCTATATTTCTTGAGAAACATTGTTCCGTTTTATTGTCCAAATTTCCACATTTATTGCATATCGGTGGTGTTTGATTCATTAACGTTTGCCGAGTTCGTGCTTGTTGGTTCGTCGTTGGTGCTGCCATTCTTTGTTGTTGTTGCCAGGTGATTTGAGGTTGTCTTAGTTGCTGTGGTACCTGCATTGGGTATATCGCTGTGGTGTTGGTTGTTGTATATCCAAGTGTCCATAATATGGTTTTTGTTTGTTGTGGGTAATTCATACCCACCTGTGTTGGCATCATTGGTAATGGCATCATCCATGATTGTGTTATTTGCTGTTGTTGCGGTTACCGTAATCGTATCGGTTGGTTATTCCATTGTTGTGGGCGCCGTTGTATCTGTAGTCTTTATGCCATCGGTTGCCACGTTCGTTGATCAATATTAGGTCTTATTTGAATGTGGTTCGATCGATTTGATTTAATCTCTCGATACACTGATCGTTGTGCATTTGTATTTTGTAGTCCTTCAGTCATTTGTTGATCCAACTTTTCGACTGCCTCTGCTTTCTCTGATAATGTTACGAAGGTGTCTTCCTTTGCTGCACATAAACGGTTTCTAATTTCGTTCATTAACCCATTATTAGTGCTGACTTGAGATCTTCTTCGACCATTGACTCGGGTACACCTTTCGTGGTCATGTTTCGTGCTGCGTAGACTCGTAACTCGTCTACGAAGTCTTGGCCTGTTCTTGTTTGTCGTAAACTTTGCAATTTATTCATGTGGTTCGTCAATGTTTCTTGGCACATCGAATCGTTCTTTGAACTTCGTGATCAATTCGTTGTAATAATTTAATTCTTTGGCTTTTTAAAGTGTCAGTACTTCCAGGTATTCTTCTGTTTTTCTCGCATTTTTGCTTTGAATACCCGAAGTTTTTCTTGTTCATCATCGATGCCATCTTGAGCTAATGCTTTTTCAAATTCTTTGCGAAATTTTTCAAAGTTCGTTTCGTCTTTGTACGGTTGTAGGTTCCGTACTTCATTTTCCATTTTGACCAAAATTGCTTGGCCAGTCACTTGTTGTATTGCGTTTGGTATTTGTGGTGATTCTTTGGTTGTCTCTTTGACTCGCGCTTCAATCAATTGTTGGCTCATTATCACTAGGTCATTATTTTGTTGACCTTGATTCGTTGTCACTTGTGGCGGTTGTTGATACTGGTACACATATGGTGTTGCTGTTGCTAATGGTATTCCGGGATTAATTATTGAATTGTTCGTGATAAATGGCATTTGGTTGCTTTGTGGGGTTTCCGGTGTTGCATCATAATGTTCATGCGCCTTTGCTTTGCATGGCACCGGTTGTTATTCCTTGATATTGACTCCACGTATTCATTGTTTGAAATGGACCACGGGTCATTGTCATATACGGTGTCCGTACTTGATTATATATATTCATCATTTGAGTCTTACCGCCGTTTGTTATTATTTTTGGTACTTGTACCTGCATTTGGCTCGTATTGATTTGTGCTCGGCTCGTGTCATATTGTCTTGACGTTGAATTGTTCATGATTTAAGCCGAATTGATTGCCTTTTGTATTATGTATTTTGTAATCGGTTTTGATTGATGTCGGCTCTTTCTTTAAACGCTCCCAATTGGTTATATTGTTCTCCGTTTATATTGAGTTGTCGTTGATTTGTATTGTACCAACGTGAATATATCCCGATTCGGTTGTTATTTACGTCGAATTGACTGAAGTTTATATGGATTTGCCCATGATTCGCGTCAGTTCGTGCGCCTGATTGATCATTGTTTGGGTCAAATTGATCGTTATTTTCATTGCTTTGTGCCTCAATCATACCACATTCGCTTTGGTTTGCATCGATTTGGATATAGTTCATACTGCGTTGGTCTATATTTACGTCACTTTGGTTTCGATACCGGTTTGGTCGTCTCGAGTTTGTCCCGAGTTGGTTTGGATATACATCCATTTGCCTTGTTCGACGTCGAGCTCCACTTGTGCCACTTTGAATTTGATTTACTTCGCTTGTTTTATTACTCGCCGTTGATTGCTGCTGTTTTGGTATTTGTTGCATTTCGACTTTACTCCGTTTTATGTTGACTATTCCTTGATCGTTGCTCTTAATTGTTGCTACTTGCGACTGTTCCGAGTTATTGTTACTCGATGGTGTTGTATATATTTGTACCATATTGAAGAGTCCGTCGCATTTTACACTTGTATTACAATTTTCGGTCGATAATGATTTTGGTTTTGTTCTTGCAATTGTTCTTGTTGAATGTCTTTATTTTGTCGAACTATTGTTATTTCGTCGTCATCGGTATTTTGTGATACCCTTCTCGGTTGTGCCAACGAATTTCTGGCTCGTTTAGATCCACGCTTTGGCATAGTTGTTCTAATTCTTTCGTTAAAGTTGCATGTCTCGTTATAAATTGTAGTTGTTTTTCTTTTTGTCGTTGCAACTTTTGTATCGTTTCCCGGATTTCTTTTTCAGAATCCCTTATATTTGGGAACAACTCTTCTATGCTTGCTTCTTCTTGGAACGTATCGGTATCCGTTTCTTGCAAGCTTTCCTTTTTGTCTTGTTGTTCATTTCTTTTCGGTTCCGGTGTATTTGGGTCAAAATCGCGCATGATTTCCTCAAGTTCTTTTGTCGTATAATTTGATATTTGGTCCTCGCTATTGGTATTCTTTGGTGTAGTTGTCGGTTCTTTTTGTGCATTGTTCCAGGCGGTGTTCCTTGGAGTGGCCTTTCTAATGCTTTTGAATTTTATGATGGACTTGCGTAAATCGTCCTGGTTATGTGGATTAATAATTTTTACTATGACATAAATGAATTTTATTTTGGCTTATGCCTTATTTGGGACTGGGTTCGATTTTAATTTTTACGAAAATATTTACCAATTTTATTTTATTGCAATTGTTTCTCACTTTTGCAAGACATCGTGGTCAGCATGTTATTTTATATTATTTTGAATGGGGCAGGGTTGGTCAGGGATTTTTTATTATAACGGCTATCGGAATTAAAATTAGGAAGGGATTCGTCACTCGAAGATGTGGTGATTCATACGTATGACCAATATCATGCCGGTGGGAATAGTACCTTCTCTTGGCGCGCGTTTAGCTTTATCACTCCGTGCCTTAATCTATCTGGCGTTGTGGCGTGACTACTTCGATCAGCTCGAGATATGGTTTCGATATGAATTCAAGACAGATAAAGTTAGAATGTTTATTAAAATTAGCATAGTACTCCGGCGACATTGTTTACCGGCTTGATTTATGCCACTTTATGCACCACTAATTCACCCACCTATACCTGGTGATTTGTAAATGTTTTAGCCATTCGTTTCAAAAAAGCACCATTATTATTTTCGTCAGATTTACTTTCAAATCCCGTCGAATTTGGTTGAATAAGCCTTGCGTTTTATATTTTTCTCAAACTCAGGGTTGAACGCACTATTATTCTAGATAATTATTTGCTACTTGAAGTTAGATCAGGTATTAGTTAATTCCTCTTGTGAGGTTTGTACGAAGCCTTCCGGACGGCTAAACCCGTACGTTTGTCTGAGTATCTTACCCTTTTCCTTAGATTTACACTAATAGTTTCCTTATGTTTTCCTCTTGTGAGGTTCATACGTAGCCTCCCGGACGGCTAGACCCGTACGTTTATTTGAGTACCTTTTATCCCTTGCCTTAGATTTACACTATTAATTTCCTTAGAGCCAACGTTATCCGGACGGCTTACTCGTGGATCCTAATAAACTACTAATTTCCCTAGAGGGTTTGTACGAAGCCTTCCGGACGGCTAGATCCGTACGTTTATTTAATTACCTTATCCTAGGGTCTTACGATTTCTTATATTAACGTTCCCGCTTCGGGACGACTAGCAAGGGCCGATCTATTATTACTTGGTTATAGTTCAAGTTTAAGCTGGTGCTTGCTCAATTTTATAAAGGAGATTAATAAGCGTAACGTAAATATTTACGAAAATGATATACTTATGTGTATCATTATTTGAGTAGACTGACACTACTAGGCTCGGCTCGTTATTTCGGTAAAAGTGATTTTCGATCTCCGTTGGGTTTATAAATCGATGCCAGGTATACACTGCCAATGTTCATGAATAAATCTTGGAACCATTAAACCAGAAAGCCAATAAACAATTCGTGAACAAATTGGGAGGTATGTGAAAAACGTTATATCAATTTCGAAAATACATAACACATTAGCTATATAACCGTGTAAGTTAAACCAAACTTAAGAATAAAAACTAATAGACAAATGTTCGGAACTATGTTAAGTCGAATTCAGATGCTGCGATGTTACCCGAAAGTAGTCTGGAGCTACGTAGAGCTGTAGCCGGTAATTCTTTTAGCAGAGATTACTTAACTATAGGAGCGCTGCGATAAGTCTGGTTAATGAAAAGAAAACGAAGCTAACGTATGTTAGCTAAAATAAGCAACTGATGCCAATTATGCAAATTAGAAATCGAAAAGAAAGTAAAAGCCCAAGTACAAAGAGAGAGGGAGAATTTGGTGACCAACCCGGGGTTTTTAATAAACTTTGGGGTTTTGGGGTGGGTTTGGACCGGAAACCCCCTGGTAGCCTGGTAGACCCCAAATAAATTTAATGATTTTAAGATGTTTAGGTTAATAGGAAGCGGGGTATCAATTATCACTAAGTAAAACTAGAAAAGAATAACTAATATGACTAAAACTAAACAATACTGCTAACGGAAAACTAAACCACGCCTTATTTTAAGATAATGATGTTAAGTCATAAATTTATTAGACTGCGTAAATTACTTAGTTAACTTTATAAGTAACTACCGTTGGACCTTTTAGTGCACTTGAGAAAAATACACAATTTTTGTACCAAATCCATTGCCCAATAGAAAAGAAGTATATACCACTGTTGTTTTGACGTAGACATATAATCATCTAGTAGTGAACTTTACTATGTCGGCTATGTACAAGCTGAGGTTTGCAATGCCGACGGTGCAGATAAATTTCTCCTCATTACTATCTTATAATGTATGGCGAGTATAATAAAGAGCTTAATACATAGCTAGTTATGAAAATTCTGTTTCCAGTTGGCTATGTAGGGGTCCGGTAAGCTAGTTGTGTTATTTTGTTTTGTTATTTTATTTTATTTAGATGGGGGTTTTTTTGATTATTTCTTGCACCAAATATTTCTCTCAGACTCACATTTGAGCGCACTATTATTCTGAGTAAGTTATTTAGTACTTGCGATTAGGGCATATATTGAGCAACGCTCTTGTGAGGTTTGTACGAGACCGCAGGACGGTTCGATCCGTACGTTTATTTAAATAACTTAACCTTTGCCTTAGATTTATTCTAGTATTTCCTTATGATTTCCTCTTTTGAGGTTGGCACGAGATCGCCGGACGGTTCGATCCTTACGTTTACTTGAGTACCTTAACCTCTGCCATAGAAATACACTATTTAGTTTCCATAGAGCTACCAGTGGCGGACGGTTCACTGATAGATCCTGAGTATTAATATGTATTACTTTCCCTTCTGGGTTGGTACGTAGCCGCCGGACGGTTCTACTCGTACGCTTATTTGATTACATTAACTTTTTCCTTAGAATTAGGCTAGTTTCCTTAGTTTCCTTGTGTTAACGTTCCCGCTGCCGGACGGATCAGCTAGGCGCGTGTTATTTCGAGTACGGTTATAATTAGTTAACGCTCGTGCTAGCTCAGATTTTATTTGGGAATAATAATATGAGCAAGGTAAATTAAATAATCACCTAGGTGTGAAGTTCTTTTAACTCAACGTTAATTGTTTTCGGATTATAAACCAAAGCACACCAGAGTTTTTCCGTATATCTACAACTCAACGTTACTTGTTTTAAATTCGTCGCGAAGTACGCTTAGGCTCTTCACTTATCACTGCTTTCCAGATTTTCTTCCAATCATCAACTTACAAATTCGGATCCTTCATGGTACCAAGAACCAAAACCATATGAAACCATAAATGCAAGAAACATAAGTTCAATAAGCAGCGTATAATTCAAAAGAACAATAATAAGTAGCTGTGTATATAACCGTAATTGCACAAGTAGTTAATTCTCAAAAATAATTAAAACCAATAGGACATTAGAATTAAACTTGAAAACCAGAAGTTTGTCGTAAGCCTCATAAACAAAAACGAGAGCGTGAATTCGTTCACCTAACTCGATGCAAGCAAGCTCCAGATTGAATGAAGAATAAAAACAAAAGCTAACGCTAGTTAGCTAATAATAACAACTGATGCTAATTATGCAAAAATTAGCATCAATTGAAACAGAAAAACAAGAAAACAAAGAAACCCAGGACGAAGAAATGAGGGAGGGATATAATAAAGAATTTCGTGACCAACCCTAGGATTTTAGTTATTTTTGGGGATTTGGGACTGTTTTAGACCGGGAACCCCCTGGTAGCCTGGTAGACCCTAACAAATTGTTACCAGGCTACCAGCGTGGTTTCCGGTCCAAAACCGTCCCAAATCCCCAAGAATTCCCCCAAATCCCCGGATTGGTCACCAAATATATTATACCCCTTCCTCCCTTCTACGTCCTGGGTTTTCTTGTTTTCGATTTTTTTGTTTTAAATTGATGCTAATTTGCATATATACTTAGCGTCAATTGTAATTAGCTAACTAGTGTTAGCCTAGCTTTTATTTTTCTAGTTTAGTCTGGTCTCTGTTACCGAAGAATTAGGTGACAACTTTACTTCCACCGCCTATGCATTCTACTGGCCACGGCTCGGACCGCACGATCTTCGGTGACGAACCCTGTCCCCATTTAACTTCTGACAGCCGTCACTAGTCGGTAGTAGAACTACATTTGTGAGCGGATCTTGGCTGTGGCATTACGAATGTACTCAATTTTATGTTGTAACTACATTGCATAGGGCTTTATCATTGGTAAAAATATTATATTTGAATTCTTCGACCCCAAAACCCTATAATGGTTTGATCGAAACGATTCTATTTCAACAAATAACACAAATATTGCAAAATTCTCTGTTTAGCTGCATAAGCTTAACTAATTAGCTAATTACTAATTAACCACTCAAAATTTTTTAATCTCAAATATCCGGTGCACACTCTGACATGATAGGCTTTCAAACAAAATAAATTTTTAATTCGGTTCAGTGGTTCTTGAGATCTGTCGGACCGAACGAACGAACTTACGGACATCGACCTTTTTACTCCCAAACAGAAAATAAAAACGCTTCGCTCGGCTTCGCCGCGCTCCGCTCAATAAGAAAGGTACCTCCAACCCCTACTCCACTGAAAGTAAAAAATGTAACAATTTCATTCTTGCTTCTCCTTTTTGTTGGGGGTCCGGTAGGCTACCAAGGGTCAGAGGATCATAAATCCCACAAAATTAAGTTCAAAACTTAAATTTCTTTATTATATGGCTCCCGACCAAACTTAAATCCTAAAATTTTAAATTCATAAAATTTAGTTGTTTACTTATCTGTTTTCCATAAGTTTAATTCATTTTAGTTATTAGCTAACTTACGTTTATTGATTTGTAGTTTTAGTTGAACAGTTCGCGTTTAGATGACGAAGAGATCGGTCGGATGTTACTCAATAATGTTTTATATTTATATTTTATAGTTTTAATTTTATGAAATCGGTGACTTAGCTAATCGGCTGCATCACCTAATACGCTTTGTGAATTGCGGTTGTTTCTTAGGAGTTCCGGTATCGTAATTAAGTTGGAACCGAAGTCACAATTGTTGCGATACTCTTATTTGATGCGTTTGAAGGCTTTTACATGTGGTATTCGGGTTATTAACGCATAAAGAACTGCGTGAGGAGTTATAAAAACACAATGCCTTTGACCTGATTCTAATTGACTCTAATTATCGTCCAGCGTTTCTAGTATATATGTATCTGTTGTAACGTAATGGAAAACATCATAGCCGATACTCTTCTAGAATTTTTGCTGTCTGAGAGGCTGTTAACCATGTAACGTAATTGATGTTGCTGCAAAGACGCATATATCAACACTAAGCTTAAACCTAATTTGCATTGCAAAACTAACTGCTAAAGCATATCGCGTCATCAACTTGTTATTGCGGGGCTTTTTATCAAATGACCCATATCATCATCATCATCACAAGGATTACAGTCGTTAGAATCCGTTGCCTTGGCGCCGGCTACGACTGCACCATGACGTTTAGCATCTCTCTTTGTTTTCTCAGATCTAGTGCGTCCTCTTTTCGGAGTCCAATCGCATTCATGTTCTCACGCACTATATCGTCCCATCATTTCCTTGGCCTACCACGCGCTACAGTTCCTTCGATTTCGACATTCGTTGCCAGCCTCAGTAGCCCGTTTTCTCTGCGTTGCACGTGACCATATCACCTGAGCCTCCGATTCGTGAGTTCTATCTTAAATAAGTGTATTGCAACGGATCCGGCCACGTCCTGCAGTCTTGCAGTCTTCCCATCTGACACCGGCCATCCAACATAGCATTTTCCTGTCAGTTCATAGTAGGATCGAATCAACATATTTCGTGGCAGCCCAGCACTCCGAGGCATACGAAAGAACAGGTCGAATGCATGATGCGTAGACCTTGCCTCGGATGTTCAATGGAATTCCACTATTGGACAACAGGCTTGCCAGCTCCTTCCACTTTATCCATGCGGCTTCGGTCCTCGTCTTTGCTGCCGTCCGTGTGTCCCCACTACTGTCCACAACGCCACCTAGATACGTGAACCTGTCCACGACCTCAAAGGTACTGTCGCCCATCTGGAGTTCAGCATGCGTCCTTGCGGGTTGGAGGCATGTTGGACACGTGAAATGCTCGCCAGGGGGAGGCAGTGATCTCAACCCTGAGTACTTCTTATGTGTCCATTTCGAACAGCAAACGCATCTCACTGCTTTGACCCCCACCCCCTCCCCACAACACGTACATGGATATTTACCAGTCTCTACAGGCTTGCAGTCATTATCTGTGATCATGATTTATGTCTTGGCAACATTTACCTTCAAACCATTCCCTTCAAGGTCGGCACACCAAATTCCTAGTTGGTGTACCAGTTCAAATGACCCATATCTATATCAAAAAGTGAACCTAGCTTTACCAATGTTTTCTTCAGCAGGGTTCAGCAAAAGCAGATGTATCTTTTCAAGTTGCGAATAAACAAGCGTAATACATGTGCTGCGTCACAATTTTTCTAACAGTACTATATACGTGTGAAACGCTGTTCCAGAGTAGGGTCTGGTCGGGTTCTAGATGCACACAAATCTATATATCCGATATTAGGCGACTCATTTTGTCAGTTCATGGTCAATGTAGGTTTCTCAAAATTACGTATTCAACACTCAGAGTTCACTACCTTGGCGATAAAGACGAGTTACTGGATAGCGCGTGACCCAAGATTGAATCGATCGAACTCACCTACCCAACCACCCAGGTAAAGAGGAGCTGAATGGGGTCATACCAAAATGGGGACCGAAAAACCAAGGCTCATGGATGTATCTTGACATTTGGCTCACATATATTTCTGCAAAATTGGGTTCGCTTTGTAGGGCACATGGTTCAGTTTGACTGTATAAAACGCTATTCCACAATGCTAGATTTGTGCCCAGGATTAGGGTACCAGATAGTTACAGTTAAAAGTGCCATGGGGCGCAAAGTGCACAAAAAAGCTCATGTCGCTATAACCGACATAGATATGAGTCAAAGCTGGAGATATTGAAGATTAACGTAGCTGTCTACGAAGTTTTTGGGTCTATAAGTATACGTGTTTAAATGGGTCCACTAGACAAGAAATATATACGTACACGAAACGACCATACCTCCATAGCAATTGAAGATAATCGGGTTATACATAGCACAGGTGTAAGTCCGTTTAGCAGTAGCATTAGTAGTGACGTGTTATCGACAGCTGTCATTTTTTCTAGAGTTAGGCAAAAGGGTTTATAGTGGCCATGATGCCCAAATATGCGAAATCTGCAATCATATCTTCTAGGGAATATTGGGCTCATTTTGTAGCACATTGTAGTCTTGTAGCTACAATGGTTACTTATATTCAATGTTTGAGTCTACATAGGTTTTAGAATGAGCGCATGAGAAGTGTAATGCACAGAAGTTGTCATATTATCATAATCGATCAAGCAATGGTGGTGAGATGGGGCTGTTTGCTATAGCAAAGGATCAACGTGTAGCTACATAAAGTGGCAGGTTGCAAAGGTCGGCTACATATGTAGTTACATAATAAAAATTTTGGATCTGAACATGCATTTACTATGAGCTTTGTTTATGACGCTATATCGCGAAAATCCCTGGGAGAAACAAAAGAGTTATAACTTTCACAGATTGGTGCGGTCAGAATGTAATAAACTTATTTACGACAATTTTAATTTAAATCATACGCTGCATATGTTTATTATAACCACTCGAAATGAACGTGTCGTATGAGAATCTTCCTCAAGAGGTAATGGACCAAATACTTGGTTATCTGTCTTTGTATGACGTCATTCGATATGAACGCGTGTCAAGGCGATGGCAAATGTTATGCGATTCTCGTTGGAGCAATCAACGTACTCTGGATGGAGACGCTTTGTGTCTCATGAGGTAATTATAATTTTCTAATGCTTCTATTATATTACAATATACCTTTAGTTGTATTTTTAAAGTAAAGTGCATGTTATCTGTGGATAAACAAAATGTTCATAATGATTGTATAGCTGTCTAATTGGAGTATGGGCGTTTTTTAACTTTTTTATTACAGAATTTCCCCAAAGGCAGCAGATATATTGCAATTCGGTGTATTGATTGAATGCGTGTTATTACCTGCGATTGCACATATGCACTGTTTTTCGTTTGCTTTGCAAAGTTACTTTATGGGCTGAGCATTATCTGTTAAAGTAATTCAGTGGCTTGTTTACACAGTTTGCAGTCGTACATACAGTTCGGCTTATTGTCAAATATTGTGCGACATAAAAATTAATTCACCCATTTAAAGGATAATGGAAACTTATTAAATCTGTCGTCTAGTGTTTTTGTGCCCGGTGCTGCACATTGACGTAACTGCATGTTGGGGGCATTCAAGTAAATGGGATTGCCATTCATAGGTTGTTTTAATGCGCGTTGTTATCCGTTCTCTTCGCTATGATCCTTACGGAACTGAGCATCAGCTCCTAAGCAACTCAGTGGTGTGCGAACACTGCTCACAACTATGCAGTCTATCCGGGATCGAGTTTCCTAAATATTGCAAGATACAAAAATTTAATTAATAGTATTAATAGATTAACAGGAAAATGTGCCCTTTCTTCGCTGTAACGCGGTCAAAACATCTTTAAAGTTTTTTTGGAAACTAATATTACCGTATCGCGGCGATTTATAACCATGTATACTGAATAAAATATGTCTTTTACAATATTACTGAGGTCATTTTTGTCTTCAGTATCAATATGATCGGGTTATCGTTTGTTTAGATACTTCAAAACGTCAGGTAAGGGTAGCCGGATAGTAGTGAAATGTGAACTTATGTTAGAAAATACGAATTTTCATTAAAAGTTCTTGTAAACTGTACTGGAGTTCATGATAGTTTAATGAAAAGATTATTTTAAGATGTATTAATTAAAAGCAATTATTTCAACGCGTTTGAAACGAGCGTAGTTTCGGTAGTAGGGGCAAGGCAATATTTGAAATTTGAAAACTGTGGTTGGTGATTTAATTTTAAAGTGAAATAATAAACAAACAATGGATTAAAGGGTATGTTTGGTGTGTATTCATCTGTCTTCACTGATGCGGGGCCAGAACCCGTTTAATTTGTTTGAAAGGCTACGTTACGGCGAAATAAGATGTAAACCTGACAAAATGCGTGCTAAAATGTTAGTGGATTAAGTATTTCTTGTAAGTGATCTTAACTTTATGGAATTGTTTATGTAAATTTGATACTATCAAAATGATTCAGGTTAATTTTATATTATCAAAATAATTCATAATGCGCATGGTTTGATCAGAAGCCTACTTCAGGGAGATGTAAGATACTCTCGTCCCAGAAGCAATGGGATTAATCTCATAACAGGGCTGAAATCTAGTTCTCTCAACCGCCACTCTTGCTGACGTAGAATTCAAGAAGTACTCCATGCTTGGATTGACCAGAATTAAAGCTGTCTCTCTACGAACCAACTTGCAAAGCTATATGGGTTATTGAATTCTCAGTATATCGAGCAAAACGAACGAAATGAAAGAATTCTTTAGCTGTACAGTGTTCAAATTAGACGATGACCTGTGCTGGGTTTTTACGTGACACACATAACTCTACTTTGGCTGGGCAGATTGATTCGCGCTATAGCTCAATTGAAAGCTTGAAATCTGTGTTTGTGCATTTTAGTTGATGCGAAGCCCTATTCTCCTACATTAAAGCTTGTCGAAGGGGTTCGGAAAACACGTTATTTATTGTATCTCGATAATGGTGCAGATAGCTGAGTCAAGTTGGGCTCTTTTTTGTCTCTATAAAACTATAAGACTCCATGCTTAGTTGTGCGCTCTTTTAGGGTGCAGGATTTCCTCAAAAGACACGGAAACGTCAATGTTTCCATAACCGCTCGAGATATATTAGTATTATCGGCGTATTTTTGTAGTGCAATCCATCCTGTATATTGCCCAAAACAAGGTGCTGCAATTTTTTTATTTACGCGTCTTGTTTTATTCAAAACTGGTTTTTGAATTAGCGCATTGGACCCCATATAGATGAAAACGGTAAAGTGATTTCAATTACTTGAACAATATGGGTACGTGTATCGGTCTCATTTTGTAGAGCAACTAACTTATCCTCTGCCTCTGACACAATGTGGTGTTATTGATAACATTTATGCGGCGAGGTTGTGTCACAATGGATTGTAATGGTCCTATGGAATGCAAGACACAAACGGTAATATCTCCGCAACCGCTCAAAGTGTGGTCTAGGTGCTTGTGGTTTCATTTTGTATAGCAGTTTGTCATCTTTATATTTCCACTACTGTACTGCTGTCCTCTAACCGAGTTTCACTCCCTGACTGTGTATGGTTTCCTGTCGAAACATTCCCATTGATTTTCAAACCGTAGAGGATTGAATATATACTATTATTTTTTGTGCCTCCAGGATCGTGCTTTAACAGCATCAACCGATACTTTGCCATGTCCATTAAAATAAAGGTAACACTGGCGAATTTGCGATTATGTTAGTGGTGTTTTTTGTTTCGCATACGTTTCATATGACTGCTGAGCCTAAATTTTGTTTGATAACTTTCTAACATGAACAACCGTTTACACTACAATTATTTGATATATTTAAGAGTTGCCGCTAAAGGATCTGAAAGCGGAGACGAATGCATGGCTGTTCATCAAGCACTAGAAGCTGCATGCAAGCGTGCTGAACGCCATTTGATAACTCATATACGTCTTAAAGGTATTTTATTTTTCCGTTCACAAGTTTAAATACAGGAATGAATATAAGCTAAGAACAAAAATCGGTAATAATTGATACAGATGTGTTATATTTCTTGCGGTTACAGGACCATTACAGAACCCTTATAGCTGGCTTTTCTAAATTATTGTCAGATATTACTTGAACGATTCTATTGTGAAGCTGGGCTTTGATATTGGGTTTGGCGAAGTCGAAGTTAAGAGCAAGACGATTTCTAGAAAAATGCATAATGAATACGTTAGAGTCCCTTGGTGTCTAGGAATACACGTTACCAAGTTTAGCTATAGAACAAGGAGTACCCGGAATTCTGGGTCGGAAAAATTCGTGTTCCGGTGACTGGTTCCGTTTCGGGCTAATTTTGGCGGAATATAAATTCCTGTTTCACGTATTTACATATCTGCATGGCGAAATTTGTGATAAATGTTTTGCATTTGTATGTCAGAATTAGCTGACATACTAAGAGTAGCATTATTCTTATTGATGCATTATTCTTGCAGAACTATTTGTTGAAGATAAAACAAAATACTTTGTATCTTTGTGTTTACTTTGGTACTTTTGATTAGCTTTTTAATTTCACAACATCCGTTTCTCTACCTCCACAAAACATTTCATAATGGCGTCATTCAAATCCTAACATATTTATCGAATTTTTGAAGTACTTCTTATTCCAGAGTTTGTTAGCTATGCCATTGTTCAACGGTTCCTGCTTAGTATTCTGCAACAAACGACTGCTACTAATTGAGTTTGGCAATTAATCTCATATGCTCGTGAAAGCACAACATATTAAAACTGTGCAATTTCGAGCATTTAGCCTTGCTGAAAATTGTCTATCAATATTAATTCTCGTTTGTGAAAAAACGGGCCAGCGTTGTTGGTATGTAGTATGCTTAATTCAAAGTTCTAGATTGAGTTTTCTGAGCATCCATCAAAAGCACAGATAATTAAAATACATCGTTGTAGCACGCTAGGAATAACTGTGGCAGTAAATTTTCGATACATATTAATAGCTTCTCTGCACAAGCGTGGAAAAGCAGGAGCCTACTTGACAAGTGGGAGCATAGGGAACTGCCGGAAAATGACAAATTTTGAACCGTTAATATCTAGGAATAGTCTGCCTTAATTTCATGACATAACAAAACAACTCTAGGTTGAAACTGCTAAATTTATAAGTTACAGCTTTCAAGAAATTATAATTTTAAGAAATAAATTTGCGTTGTAGAGTCCTAATGCTTGCCGAGTTGACTGTTTTCTACGCAAGTGATTGCATTCATCGCATCGAGCTGGTTTAAGAATATGTATATGGCCAACGAAGTTTTCAGTGCACTGCTAATTGCAAGATGTCAAGATTTCACAATTTAGCAATTTAGCATTTCTAAACCATGTAGAACGTGAGAAGGGTAACGACGAACCCAGTGCATTTTAAAAGCTAATGAAATCAACGTGTTCACCCGGTTAAATAATCCTATATACCATTATTTCCCACCAACAAAGAAGAGGTTCATTAATACTTCTTTTTATTTTACCGTATCGATAAGACCATGTTTTGGTTTCAGTTCTGTCTCCGGTTCCGGCTAAAAATTGCAGTTTCGGTTCCGCCAAATTTTAATTCCGGTTGCTTACTGCTGCACGCCTGTCTTACCACGACGTATAAATAGTGTAATCCTGCTCTGCCGCGGCGTCCATGACATGTAGTAATATGACTTAGTTTATTAGCCATTTCAATAGTTTTTATGTATATGAACATTAGCCCAACATTGATCTAACTTAGCTAGTTTAACCTGATAGCCTAAATTAGTGAGTGCGACCTGCCTTTTCCGGTATTTAGATTTAGTAATCATGTCAATCAACATACTTTGCACTGGAGATTCAATTTTTATAAACTGTATATGGCTATAAAAGTTATGTAGCAGTGTTTTAATTTTAATATTAGCGTTCAAAATACTATATTAGGACGTGTAAGATACAACACAGCTCTGCGTCGGAAAACGTTCTTTTGCTTTATATAAGTCATTGACTGTATGATTCATCTAGCGCTGTCGGTAAATTTAGGATTCTTCCCAGTTTTAACATCGACACTGCGCTACGTTACCTCGTTATTTCACAAAAGACTGCAGCATTTGCATATAGCATGCGTGATATTTGAAGACGCGGAAGAGAAAGATGGTATGTTAAAACTGCAATTTCTTTTCTTTTTATTCTTTTCACCAAAGTTGTTGTTCTCCATGATCTGATTTTGCTAGGTGATTTTTGATGCGAAGCCTGTATCTTGACTTATGAGCTGCAAAATTTATATTAGGAACTAACTGGGGGCCCCTATTCATGACCGGGAGAGGCCAATTATTATGGGCGGCTGTCCGAACTGGGGCCGACAAATATGGTGTGGGCGGTCCCTGGTTCATGTGAGTGTTTTATATAAATTTCATCATATTTGTTGTGAACTTCGCAACAAACATAAATTCATGATTATTTTTGCAACATTTAATTTTATAGCACCATTTTTAATGTTTAACACTTGAATCATTTTTCACTTCACGTTCATGATTACTGGTCAATGCCTTAACCGGTGGCGGACCACCGATTCGTCAGCCACGTGTTCAATATCCCACGAACCGGGAAGGTCCGGTAAGGGCGGGCGACACCCTCACGAGGGAAAAGTCAGGTATGTAGGACACAAAAGTGATAATCATCGTTCCTCGCATTTATAATGATTTTTGATACGTTTCTCAGTTTGCATCTCCGTCATTGACATGAAACGAACGGAGTTTTATATAACATGCTGGTAGGATTGTGTTAAGGCTTGTATTTGTTATCCCTTAATTCGACTGTTTTTACTCAATGATTGACTGTGGCATCGTCCTGATGCCCATATTGTGTGACATTCTATATACAATTACGATTATAACTATGTTGTCATCTATAAAGCAGAAATGTTTACTGTGATCTTCGCATATTTTTCATTGATGGATCATTTCGTTGTAGTTTTAGCACTGATGTATCGTTAAATTTTCGTAAACTCCTAGATTTTCAATGGAGGTTGTGGTGACAGCATTGTCCAGCTCCCAGAATTCCATACAGCATGAATTGCTATACAAAATTAGATCAAAATATCCCTATAACTCCACCAATTACGACGATGTTGTTGTTTTCGTGTATTTTACATATCACGGGCCATTCAAAAACTCATTATGACCCAAAATTGTGCTGTAAATATATACATTTTTAGTGCAACAAATGAAAAAGCTGGTATTTAAAAATATCAGACCTTTTGAAAATAAACACAAAAAACTCATGGATTTTTGAAAATAGCTGTTTTGAGCCCTATCTCGCAGCGTAAAAGAGTGGCGTAGCAAAATAATATAGACATGCTTATGGAGACTTATCTCTTTCTCCAATCTTACACAGGTATCTACACCGTTTATCGTTGTATAATTAATAATGTGATTATTCGGATTCGTTTGGGGCCCAACCCGAACTCCTTTAGCCCGCTTTTTTCTATGGAGAAGGAGTTGGGATCCAGCTTCGCGCCCAACCAATGACCACAAATAGAGATTTTAAGGTGTAAAATGAGGTACTGCGCGAATTAGTCCTTACAACTAAAAATTATTGAGTTATGCTTGTCACCCCAAAACCCACTAACAAACATTGTCAAATTTCGTCAATATACTAGGGCTACTAAGAACTCACTTCGTTTATTTCACTCACTACAACTCACTACATTTGACAAGTGCAACGACATATATGTTATCAAGGCTTGGAAATAACTATAAAATGCAACTATAAGACTTAATACCCCATGGTTGGCAAGCATTTATTATTTAGCTAGCTATGTAGAAATCTTCCAATCTATTTGTAGTCCCCTGAGGTTGAACCTGGTGGCTTCTAGTTGAAAGCTCCAAGAAATGTTGTCTTATTCTTTTAAGGATAGGCCAACACTCTATAGTAATCCCTCATACGTAATTATGTTTGGTGAAGTACAAATATTTCCTACTTGTTCCGTTTGAACAACGCTGGAAAAAAGTAGAGATTATGGGGCCGTACGTATTTTTATGAGCTGATGTAGTATAAGCCGCCCTTAGGCATCCAATGATCTACGTAAATATTTTTGCATACGAAACATTGTATATTGTAAGAGGGTTTTTATGATCATATTTACAGCACCGCTGTAGGTCGAATGTCGGTTTATGTGATCAATGTTTAATTTACACTTTAATATCTCGTGATACACTTCAGGATTATTCAGGATACTGCCAGATTCACTTGATTTACCTATGCTGAAAACTGTGATTGTCGATACGCGTAATCATATTAACTGGCAAGGCTTGCATAGACTTCGGTCTTACGGCATTTGTAGTTCAAGTAATAGTGATAACACTTGTAGCGATATCGCTGAATCAGATAACTCAGTTGTGCAGTGCTCTACAGGTTGGCATAGCAAGGTGAATGAACTGCGCACTGCTGATTGGACTCAAGCTATTGGAGCTTCATTGGGCATTACACGGACAATGTCGTCGCTTAAAAGGTTGATCTTGTCCTGCTACCCACCTTTAACTGAATATTCGCGGTTAGCTATGACGTTTCCGTCACTTACGCATTTATATCTGGATTTTGCTGCCCCATGTGATGCTCATTTTGTGGGTTTATTAACTTCACTTCGTACGCTACGATGGTCGCTTACTCATCTCGTACTGTCCTGGGCTATTTCATCGTTTCTGCTAGATGCTGACATGGCTGACCTAATGCGAGTTGGGCTGCCGAATTTGCGTCTTTTGGGAATGTTTCGAGCTAAACTTCGAACTAATGGCAATAATGGAGCTAGCTTTGAACCAACCCTTATGGCTCGAGTCTGGCCGCGTCTAACGGTCCTTGCATTGCCCGAATGTGAAAATCTCCAAACTCTTCAAGAACTGGTTGATGCTCCTGCGATCCGTCCACCAGCTGAGTCGCTGAACGGCAAAGTTGTGCCAGAGGCATATCAGCGGCTGACAATCTACGTTTCGCGGGATCCAGCCAGTTTACCGCTAGTGAAGAAGCCCAACGGCAGAGTTTCTGATATCGTACATGGAAATTGGACTAAGCTAAAGTCCATGTTTTGGGATGATTATTGACGTTCGCGTCAAACGTTGTTAATTATTATTTTCAGTAATTTGTGACTGAGTCACTGCCGCGGTAGCTGAAATTGGTGTCGAACTTGTAACTGAGTATCATCTTATATGCAGTAGCAATTGAATCTCGAAGAAACAATGTGATTACAACTTGGTAGCAGTTTCTAAGCTCCTGTGTTGCATTCTGGATTTTTTATTATCGATAACTGATGCCACAGATGGAAGAATAATTGAGTGTATATTGCGCCAGTGCACAACTGCCGTATAAAACGAGTTTATTCGTCTGTAGTGCTAATTTATTAATGAAACTCGAGCGGAGTGTTGTATAGCTGTCCACAATATGAAAATATTTTTGTGTCTGTGTCGCGCACAATTTATTAGAAGCAGTTGTTTTGTTCGACGCAAAATTTGTTTTGTCTGTAATATTTGTCCGCGTAAATTCTCACGAGGCCGACAAGAACTGAATTATCGACCTTTGTGATATCAAGGTACATTTTAAATTTGACAATTCTCACGTAAAAATAGTGATCTGCCAGTGAGCTAGTTTTGTTTATAATGTGCCTGGAAGGTCAGGATGACCCCAACTATCTTTTTGGAACTTTGCATACAATTTGTTATGGCACGCTTTGTGGCCAATTGAAATTCTGCACAAAACTGTCGCAAATACATTGCTATGCGATTGAAATCTAGCCATTGTGCATTCGTGAAAGCTCAAGTAAAATTACCGAAATTTGTCGGATTTGAATCAGGTTGGAACGGAAGTTGTGTTTCGAGCAGTGTTTTTTCAAATAGCATTTAGTTGACCAACAAATTTTTACGTCTGTTGTGCATAAGGTAGTTACTCACCGGATTAATAGATTTTAGCAAATTTTATTTGATGCGTAATGAAATATAATGTGTACCTAGCTTTGTTTTTGCGCGGCTCCAATGATTTGCTGTTATGCAATTTTTGTAAAAGCAGCCTTTCTTGAGCTATGAGACAAAGTTTAAAAATATCCAAAAAAGTGAAATTTTCGGAATTACGGTTATGTTGGTTTCTTGGTTGAAGACGAAAGATGGGCTTGTAATGTTATTTTTTCAACTGTTAGAAACCTTATGTGTTATTAATTTTGTGGCACGGTGTAGGGTCATAATTTGCACGAAAACGACAAATTTAGATATTTTCAAAGCTGGTTGCAGATAGAAAACCAAAACTGGTCTATATCAATATGATGAAAGCAATTGGGATTGCCTGGTATATATCCAATATGGAAATAGCTAGGTAATAACGCTTGAAACTGTTTCTATTGCTAGTTATGATAAGTCCGGTTGTCATTGAAGATGGAAGAACTCATGATTATGATATGAGTGGAAATGGCTGTGATATTGCTTTTAATGTGACGCCCTTGTGTATTGTCTTGTTGGGACTTCGAAATAGATCGTGAAGCTAAATTTAGAGCGTAAAAATGATCACTACGCGCAGAGTAGGCACTCTCGGGTCGTTTACACGCGCTTTACGAGTTGCACCGGATGTGAATGCCAAATTTTGTGAGTTGCAATGAAGTTCCATTCGTTTCAGGTGCTTATTGTCATAGTTTGTTGTCGTATTGCAACCCATAATTAATATGCTCAGGAAACAAGAGTGTCCTAACATTTAAACGTGTAAATAATAATTGATATTGATATTATAAAAGTAAATACTCAATGACGTAACGAGCAGCATTCAAGTATATGTGAATATTGAGTATAACTGAGTTCTTGTTACAGGTTTTCTGTGATTTCCTCAACTATTCATTTGTGGCACTTGTAGCAATTTTGTGTTTCTGTCGTAACTGATAACTGTAATTGTGCATTATATATAAAACATGTATATTCATGTTTGCAAGAGTCGGACCGTATATTGTTTAAAGGAATTTTCATTTTTGATTTTGACTGTAAACGAATTTAGAGATATATCACCGAAGCTTTTTCTCAATGTAAACTTTGATTTTGGTCGCATATTCGCCAGTTCTAAGGCCATCTTCCCTTCCTGCTTCATCTTTCTCATCGGTCACATAAGCATTGTAAAATATTAGTCTTATATAATTTGTAATAGCCGCTCCGGATGATTCTATATCCAATGCACTTTCAGTATGGAAAATGGGCAAATCAGTGGTGCAATTTCCCAGAGGTCATGTACTTTCACCGAGGGTAGATATATATATTTTACTTAGAGTCTTTTCCTTGATATTTATCGGCCGGTCGTTTCAAGCCCAAAGATCAGTTTCCTCAAGCTCGGTTGACCAGAGCTAATGCGGATAACGACTCGATCTTGGTCGATTAGAGCTTATTGAGATAGCAGTGATATCTAAACAAGAGGCGTAAAATACAAGGGTTAATGATCTATATATTTTACGCCAGATAGTATCTAATAAGTCGCAATAGTATAATCTTTCAAAACTCTAAATCTTAACGTTCGCACAACGATAAAACGAAGCGAGAATAGTTATAATAATGCGTTAATCCATTTAAGATACACACACTTGGTTTACTCTTTTGCCAAAGCAGTTCAAGTTCGTAAAATCGATCATTGTATTCGAACAAATATTTGTGATATAGTAATATGTAGGTGGTGTTCGCGGTTACTAATTTGCTATTTAGCAATACATTTTTCTGATAACATACACAGGCGCTTACTAGCGTTTTTGGCGTATACTACAATACACACCTATACCGCCATAATAGCTGTCCGATTCAGCATACCATTTGGTGAACGCGGACAACCGTACGAAATGGAAGAAAGTGCGCGTACGCAAATTCTCTACATCACAGAAACCTTGTTCACGTTCGCTCAAATGCGAATACTGATGGCAGAAATGTCAGTCCGTGATTTTGACAAAAGAACAACCATGGTGTACGCGCATAGAGTGGGCTTACGCATTACCATTATAGTTTTTTTCGTTGCGAATAGTCTTTAGCATGCTAACAACATCTCCGACCTGGCCTGTGGCATGTACACGGAGCTGCAGCCAAGCTATCGGAGTTCGACTTAGCGTGGCACTTTCCTCTCCAGCTATACAAAACGCTCAATACTGTGTATATGAAAGATTTCATCAAGTCCATCTGTTTAATACCAGGTGAGCTAGCTTATTGTAGTCACCAATTGCATAAACATTTTTAAAAGCAACCTATGTTTAATAATTCTGCGAATTCGTAACAGAATTGGTCTTGGAAAACGGTTTAATATTTGCATGGGAAACTGCCATTTAGACGGATTGAAGTTAAGTTGTCTGAAGGATCTTTGCCAGAGATTACAGTCCTAAACGAATGTAGGTTTTGAAGTGCAATGTAACCAGGGATGTGCGTGGGTACGCGTACCGCTGGCCGTGTCGGATGCAGGTTCAAATATTAAGTTAATGGGTAACGGGTACAGGCAAGCACTGGGTCCCCGACACGCGCATAATTCGCATGCTCAGCAGCTATTGTCAAAATATTGAGCAGTGCACGTTGTCATCTAGATAGTTGCTATTTAATAGACTGGATGCTTCATTCCCTTTAGCGCCCGTGTTCTAAAATGCATGTTTAATAGGTATCATTCGAAAACGTAATGACAAACATCGCGTAATGGAGGTTTCATCATTTTCGCAATGTCCTAAAACTGGAATGTCCCATCTTCTTTGTCATGTAGCTTGGGCTGTAAAAGCCACTGGCTTCACTATTATGAAGCTAAATAAATGTTGTATAATGCTTCGAAGTCAGTAATGATGAATTTCCAGTGTCACAGACATAGCTTTGCGTCTCTGGGACGCGGTTACCTGTCTATGATATATGTCACTTGGCTCTGTCTTGGAAATTGCATTGTCATCTTTTGGAGCCGTTTGTAAGAGAATTCCGAGCAGTGTTGAATAACCCCCGTGTGCAAAGGATATGAAAATGACCGCATACTGCTGTACAGGGCTGTGAACTTTGTTTCCAGGTTGCACGGCAAAAACATGGCCCACAATGAAACCCATGACCCTTCTGCCACGTTCCACCCAACTGGTCGGCTTGCTATAATTGCAAATTTAGAGCAGTCTTCCTAATGGCGCTTGGTTTACCAGCACATGCGTTTCCACTGTCTGCGGAGAAGCCAAGCGGATAAACGAGAAGAAAAAAGATGGTGTTCTGTTATGTTGAGCACAGCACAGAGGAGGGTTCTGTCGGATTTTAAATTCGGGTCAGTACCATTTTACACCCAGTCACCCCGTGAACAAATGTAACCGGACACAGGGTTCCATCTCTTGTGTATTTATATTTTAGAGCTTCAGCCAGCTACGCATATTCTTCTTATGCATTAGATTTTTTTAGATTTACTTTAAATTTTTTCGAAACATATAGGAGATACGCCAAAAAGTGCGTCACACCCCAAAGTGCGTCAGTCATTTTTGTTTCCACAAGTAAAATTTTTATTTCTAAAGATAGATCATTATTATTGGTATCAGAATTAAGCTTGTTGTCAGCTGCATATTTTAGTGTTATTTTTGAATTATTTCAGTTTCTATAAATTTTATTACGCTCGACTGAATAGTTTTTTTTGGAAAAAAAGAAAAAGCTAAGTGCTGTCGTAACGAAATTGTCTTAGCATTTTTGGTCATATGTTGACCAATTTTTGTTCGATTTCGCCAAATTTTTTTTATTTGCTGCCCATCTTGTCTTCTATGTCTCCATGTAAAATGTTTTTCTTCTAAAAATTGTTATGTTACCTAAAATACCATTTTAAAAAGTACACCCCAAAGTGCGTCAAAATACCTAATGTGCGTCATTTTTTATTTGTTCTATATTGGTGCATTCTTGTGGTGCCCTAAAGTGCGTCACTTATAATACTTACATATATTTCGATCCTGAAAATTTCGGATGTTACCACGATTTCAACCATCTGGTGGTAGAGGCACTGCAGGCGGATATCACTTTAGTGGGTTGAATATAGGCATGGCGATATAGACTGTAAGTGACTGTATAAAATATAGGCTGGACATACTAAACCTAAATAATCGACGTTTCAATGAACCCTGTGCTATCACTAAGCTAAGTCAACCAATTGTCTCAATCGTTTAGCTTACCTATAACATTTAGGCTTTAAGTCGTATATAATGGAATGCAAGTTAATCTTTAATTATACATAGATGAGGCGTACTGTTTTGCTGTTGAATCTTTATCTCTTTGGAATTAAAACTACGTTTGGTAGGGTCACTTCACTAAAAATCACATTGTTTTGTAATGATATTGTCTGTATTTTGTCATGAGCTGAGTACGGTTCGGCATGAAAAATTTTTCCCTTTTCACACCAACCAAAATATTTATCACAACAACGCTGGGTCAATTTTTGCCTCCTATTCTTTCTTGTGTACAAGTTTCCCCGGTCGGACTCATACTTCATAAAGACCAACTTGGTTAAATGCTATATTTGTAGGATCAGCAAGGTGGTTAAAGTCAAGCAGCTATCTCGAGATGTGGTAAAACGCCTCAATCGTGCCCTTAAAAGCCCCATAACCAAAGCGTGATCGGAACAACAGACGCCAAATAAATACCGTGGTTTCACTTCTCACTTGCAGAAGCAACAGAAGCTGCATAAACGTAGCTATTTACCGCAAATAACTCCTGAGAAAAGCTGATAATTACTGTGAAGTTGAGGTAGTGTCGGAAGAGATTTTACCTGGACGGAAAGTGGTGCAGGTATGACGCCTAGTTCGGATGACACTGCCTCGATATTATCGGAAGAGTTTTTCGCTAACAATCCAGTCACTTATTCATTTGAAGTATGGTGCCACAACTGTCGGGTCCTGTAAATTCATCTTGTTTGGATATTTCTAAACCCAGAGATACTCCAGTGCATCTGACAAGCGTATCGCATATCACTCGAGTCAAGAAAAGAAAGCTGCCAGCTGAGAGCGCCTGTGATAAACCTTCGACATCGGGCGCAAAAAAACGAAGAATCCTGAAAATCAGCATATATATTTTTGCAATGTTTGTAAAAAACAGTACGGTAAACATTTGCCAGAACTTCAGTGGATACAGTGCACGGATTGTGGGAAATGGCAGCATGCAAATTGTGGCGGAGTGTCCACAAAGCGATACTTTTTTGTCCTAACTGTTCAGCTTGAATTCCGTTTAAAGCTTAACATTCTTATATGCTATTGCGGTATTTGTTTTAATTCCATATTTGTCACTTTTCGGTCGCTTCATTTTATTTTTGGGACTTTTAGTCAAAAATTCAATATTTTTCAGTTTTTATTTTTTGCAATTTTATGCGTCATTTACCTTAAGATGTGTGCATCTAGGGCCGGATTCTGTCACAGAGACCACTCCGGACCGTGACATAAACGTACGCCTTGGCATAGTCGAGTTCGGCCCATGTTGAATAAAATACACAGCCTAGCTAGCTTAGTACGAACGTACGAGCCGGTCTCGGCCCTATATGATGTTTCCATAGTCCGCGTCGGCAGTGCAAAAATATTTATTTAGTCGACACAACCCGCGATCTTTCTTTTCCAAAAATTTATGCGACAATCAGCCAGCAAGTACGAACCGTGGTACACGTTACTTTATGTGACTTAAAAGCGCCAGGTTTTATTCTTTATTTTATGTCATACTGTTCTGTAGCTAGCTAAACTAGTAATGCGTTCCGGTTTTTGGCGGCTTTTCAAAGAGTCGGGATTGGCCTGTGTGAAAAATTTAGGGCCGAGCTCGGCTGTTAGCTACGTTTTACAAGAGCCTAGAGCGGCCCTAAAATGTCACAATGGCAAGAAGCGACTAGTCAAAACCGACCCTAGAGCCGCGGTAGGCCGTGACAAAACACGGCCCTAGGTGCACTCATTTTAAGGTAAATGGCGCATTACAGGCTTTCCAAAACTTACTGTAGGTTATTTTTTGTAAATAAGATTGGATAATATCGAACTAACAAGATCTGCATACGGCATGCTGGAACCAATGTCTTCCTAGTGGAAAAACCATACAAGTCAGTTTAAGGAACTTTTATAAGAGTTGGATATGTTATAATTCATTCAACTGAAATTTCAATACGATGCGTGATGGGGGATGATCTTTTTCATAACTTGTTTTATTCATTCACATACATATATAAACTAAACCACAGCCAAAACAAGTAACAGGGTCGTTCCGACCCTGTCACGAGCATTTTGGGAAATCATACACAAAGATTATATTGGGACAGGTTGGCACATGACCGTTCTGTACAAAGACGTCACAAACCGCATTGAACCGTTTTGTATAAAATATAAACCGTTTTGTATAAAATATAAACCGTTTTGTATAAAGGGTATAGGGTATCCGTTTTGAATAAAATAAAACCGTTTTGTATAAAATATAAACCGTGGGAGCGTTTTGTGTGATATATATGGTGGCTTTTTATATAATATATACGGTTTTTTATATATTTTATACCGTTTTTTTTAAGAATATAAACCGTTTTGTATAAAATTATGAACCGTTTTGTATGAAATATATGAGTCGCTTTGTATAAAATATAAAACGTTTTGTATGAAATATTTTGTGAGGCTTGTGAAGATAGTTTTGTATGAATGTTTGAACCAATATTATGTAAAATAAAAACCTTTTTATATGAATTTTTTAAACTATTTTGTGTAAAATATATGACTCGTCTTGTATGAAATATATAATCTGTGTTGTGTAACAAATTATGAACTGTTTAGCGTAAACTGTGTGAAACATTTTGTACTCAATATTTAAACTGTTCCGCATAGAATGCATGAATCGTGCTAATGTCTTGTAGTTATGAATGATTCTGCTAGGGACGAGTGTGGTAACCCGAATATGTGCTGTAGGGTTGACGGTCACGACCGTCCGGGAATAGGAGGCCCCCGGCTTCACGCTCAAGAAAACGAATTTGTTAAGACCGAAGTCGGAGATGTCAAATTTACTTGGTGCTAGCAATACAATGAGTAATGATTACGGAAAACAACATGTTAGGACAAATAGCAATCACGTTTCGGTAGTTGTTGCGAGCATACGTACCGACGGATGCCGGGTTAATCCGAAAGCCCGTCATCGTCTACGGTACCCTGATCCGGAGAATAGCCGGAGCAGGCTGGTAGAACACTTCGGGAATCGCGGATGGACTTCCAAAACCGCTCCGGACAACGCCGGCTCTTCGCCCGTAACACGTAGGGATAATCGCTACTTACGCTAGGTAGGATTGTCAACGCGGAACCCGGATTGTTACTTTCTAGGTAGTTAGGATATATTATGTATATAAAATATGTACATGTATCTATTTGTGCGTGTGTCCCGTGGACAACTTTTAGACAAAACCGCCTTGTAAATCCAGCCCATTGCAGTAGACAACTAATACGAAACCCTCTTCTTTGCGACTTTTCCGTCGCCGTACCCCGCGCCCGAACCAGCGCATGCGACCCCTCGTTTTGTTTACCGTGATTAGTCGAATCCAACCATATGCTTTGAACCCTCGCCCGAATCCCCGCTGACCCGCGGCAGTCACGCGAAGTCGCTTAGAAAGCTGTTGACAACTGCTGATGGGCACCGACAAATCGAGATTTTTCGCTCTACCTTAAAATGGGCGAAACACCCCTCATTAAATTTGTCTCGATGAGACATCCCCAAAAATACCCGGCGGGTCTCGCTCCGCCGCCCCGTTAACCCGTACGACCAATAAACGTGCCCCCCATTGTAGCCGCGACTCTCTCTAACCGCACCAATTTTAGTACCGTTTTTACTCCTACCGCCCCGATGGCGGTATCACCCCTCGTTCAAATCGTCGTTGGACGCTGAGTCCAACGATACCTGGCGGGCGTCGCTCCGCCCTTCCGTTAGCGCAGGAGAGCCCGCTAAACGCCCCCATACTAATACACATCCGAACCCACAAGTGGGTTCCAACCCGCTATTACGTCCTCCCCCCTCGTGTTTGGTATCAATCAACCCCGTTTTCTGTCCTGAGACCAAATTCGGCCCCAGCCCATCGAAATTCCCACCGGGTTACCCTTGTCCCGCTACCCTTCCCACACCCGCCTCGTGTCCTCGCTGTCCTTTCGTTTTTGTCCTCATTTTCTTTCTTTAACCGACGTTTCTGGTCGGTTTTCTTCTGTGTTGCTGTGTTGTTGTTGTTTTTGGTGTGTTGTGAGTATGTGTTTATCCTGAGCGACCTTTCTGTCGCTCAGGACGCCATCACGTCTAGTGTGTGTATTGTGTGCAGTTGTATGTGAGTATTTGTATGTATCTATTTATAGATATATATATATATATATATAGATATGTATAGTGGTACGTAGGGATAAGGACACGACATAAGGATGGACAGACAAGGACACGACATACAAAAATCGCTAAAATTTCAGAGTTTTACGAACGGACGAAGTATAGACGGATAGGACGAACGGGGGGGTGACTTTAGGGCCCTCCCGCGGACCCTAGGGGCCTTGGAGCAGGGCCCCTGAGCAATTAGGAGTACGTTTAGATCTGCCCCGTCTCTGAGCTCGAGACGGATGTTTTCCCGTCGCCGGTTCCCCCCCGGCGAGCCGTTTGAGCACAAGCCGTCACATGGAATCTCGAACAAACTCGTTTTTCTTTCGAAGTTTTTGAGTGTCCTCGCGTACGAGGGTCAACCGCTAAGTCGAATTAGCTTAATTAGGATGGCGGCAAGTCGAGGACAACAAAGACCAAGTCGATCGCCGCCGCGCTAGGACGAGTTGGGAGGGTTGGACAATCTAAATTCAATTAAATAGGCACGCTAATTGGGCTGAAGTAGGAAGTTGCGTGTCCCGAAAGTAGCTGTAATAGTTTAAGTTAAGTTGGGGCCGGAAATTATTCGAACATTGTGAGTAACGAATCTAATTTCGCTGGACATCCGGCGATGAGGACGGGAAATAAGGACTTTAAAAAATCTACTTTTCTTGGGAGAATTCGGACAAAATCACAGATGGTCAACTTCCGAGTACTCGGAAGATTCAAACTCTAAGTCGGCAAGTTTAATTGGAGCCGACTCTCTTTAAGGACATCGACGGTTTACGGTAGCCGTCAAGATTCAATTTTCCGGAAGTGTCCCCAATTGGACACTGAACTAAAGCTCAAGAAAAATGGGCGTTGCCCGACCGACGACGATTGGATGGCGACAAAATCGCCATCGTAACATACAGGCGAAAAAATTCGAGGCGACGACTAACGCGTCGACTCGTGGAATCAGTTCGACTTCGGCAGCGCGGAGTTCGGTCGACTTTACTGACCGGCTCCGACGCTTGACTTTAATCTCCAGTTGTTTTCTATTTTCGTGTTTGCTTTCTCGTGGTTTTCGGTTTACGTGTTTGAAATGGGATCCGATCGATGGAGGACCCGCGTAGACATCTTCCGTCTCGCGGAAGGGGACTAGCAATGGCTGTCCCGGATCAAATATTGTAAGTCGAGAGGAGAACCGAGAGTACGGGGGTTTATTTTCCCCAGATGTAACAGTGACAGGTCATTCATCGGCAGTAAGTTAGGATCATTGACAAGCCTCCATACATCGAGTCCCGTTTTGGGCATCTTGAGCGATTGCACGGGATGGTGACAAATTGCAGGTGACAAAGTCGAAGTCTAGCTGGTTCCCCGTGGTCGTAGGTAAAGCACAATAAATTGGACGCCTCTCGTCCAAGTTTTACATGACTTGGTTCCTTCGAGTTAGGATCAGTGAATTTTCCTGAGTCGACCACGGTAAAATTTCTTGAACGTGCGTACCACAACTTAAGGATTTATTCGATGATTTGTTCTGATGGTTTTCCAAATTTGTAGTTTAGTTGAACGTTCAATGCTCATGCCGTGTTTGAGCTTGAACAGAAACGCAGCTTAGGGACGGGGGACTAGCCTCCGTCGGGTTTTAGGAAACCCTTAAAATTTCATTCTGGCTCTCTGAGTTAAGAAAATTTGGGATCACAAAAGACTAAACAAATTCTAGGGACGTCAACATGAGCTTAAGGTGTTTGCTACTTTTACGGAATGCTGTCTCGGAATCGTCTTCGCTCGATTGTCGAAATTTTAATCTTAGAGCAAGTAGATGACATATTCTGTAGGCGTCTCGGCTGTACATTCAGAACGGTAGGACGACTGACCGAAGCACCTGTAGGTGTCCCCTCGGCCCCGTGTAATCAAAATGAGCTGGGGGAAACTCGCCCCCAGCTGAGCAAAATTTAACCGAACTCGAACTGACGGTGTCGATGGGGCATCGTTTGGCTGTAATACACCAGTGGTGGACGCAAATAAAAATGCAATCAAAGCAATTAAGTTTACTAGCGTCTACCATCACAGTTCGCAATGGTTTTCCGTAGAGACCATTTCTAAAAAGGAAACCGAGTTAAAACTTTCCCCGGCACCTTTACTAAAAGTTGCCATCGCGGGAGGCAAACATTGTGCCCCCGCCTTAAACAAAAATTTTTAAGACTTTCCAAAAATAAAGAAAACTTACCTCCTCGCCCTGGCCTTTTTGGCCCCAACCCGGGCGAGTGCAAAACCCCTTTTTCCTTTTGGAGCGAGTTGATCGCTGAGTTTAGCTTTTCTTTGAATTTTACTCGGTTTGCCCGTTAGGCTATGTACTATGTATGCCAGGTTTCATCCTCTAAGTTCAGTAAGCAGCGAGTTGCATTTCCCGTATCATGAGTTGAACCTGCACGGAGAATTTAAGTCCGCTGCAGAGTTCTGAGTCTTAACCATTCAGCCATAGAAACACACCAACGTTTACTATTACGTTGGTGATAACTCAACTGCACAACAGTGCAGTTCAAACACTGCAATATTGCAGTGAACTCAAAAGATAGGCGTTAGGGAGAGTCAACGGACTGGCAACCGAAGAAAGAAACAAAGGACGCAAGCGCGTCCCGGAGAAATCCACCAGGGTCCAAATAGGTAAAACGACCCCTATAGGTAGGAAAAGAGGCCGTATTAGCCTCCCAATTTGTGCGGTCCGTAAGAAAAAGGATTCGCCCCATAAATCGAAATCCGTTATCAAATTCAAAGAGAAAACGACTGGTTATCAGGGTCAACAAAAAACATCTGGCTATAGGGTTGCCCCGCAAACCGTTTAAAAGGATGCCTCACGCCGCGTTACAACCCTAATCGTACCCGGTCGGCTTGAACTAAAAGGAATCCTTCAGTTTTTCCGCTTTTCTTGCCCCCCCCATCTCCGTCGTTCGGTCAGTCGTACGTCTCGGTAGAAACTGTCATCTAACACAACCGGATGGAACAATTTTATAGGCGCCAGTGCCGGACTGCCTCAGAACAAGTGATTAGGTGTTCCGCATTAGCCGTTACAGACAATATTGGTTGAACAGTGTCCTGACCCTGTTGTAGAGCTCGCGTAGTCAGTCCCAAATATCGTTTCCCTTAGCCCCGCTTAATTAGTCGTCGCCCAGAGCGATCTACATTTAGGAGCATTTTCTGAAGCACTCTAGGGCCCCTGCTTAGTGCTGCATAGCTGATTAGTTCGCTAACATTGAGTAAAGCAGGGTTAACCGCCCCTGGTCCACGCTCGTGCGTGGAGCTGCATGCTCCGTCCCTTTTGTCCGTGTTAATGTCTTACACCCCATAACGTATAGGACTGAAGCGACTCCCTTGAGCTGTTGTTAGGCTTCTAGATACGTTCGGAAGACACTCGTCCCTTCTTGATAAGTCTTGATTACTACAATAAACTTTGTATTCTAATCTCGGTGTTCAGACTTAACTCAATCCGAGACGCTAGGAATTTTGGTTTTCTCTATGGTTTGTCCATTCGGACGAGCAGACCCTGCTCGCCATGGCTTGAGTGCGAGAATGCCGCAAGCCCTGACGAGTAAGGCCTTCTATTCAATTTGTCTGATAATTCGCTGGAACAAAGGAATAATATCTAAAGGACCCAGTTGAAAATTTACCTCGTCATCAGCAATAATTCGAAAAGGTCAATAGGAATTTTGAATACTTTCCTCGAAATAGCATTTATCGAAAAGCGCAGGCCACGCCATCGATAATCCGACATTAAAACACCCAGGGCTCGTCGGAACCCTGTGGGGGCCACATAGGTCAATGCTCTAACACGGAGCATACCATGATTTTATCTAGGCGAATCGTCTTGAGCTTCAAATTTCTAGGGACTTTTTCATGTCTAATTTCAAACTCACTACGCTAAACAGAATTTAACAACTTCCGATGAGTCTAAGATAGGGAATAGCGGCTAAGCTCCATGACCTGCGAGCAGGTGTCGGTGCTAGCCTCCCTGGGGGACCTCAGAAATCATACCCGATACTAGACACGTGCGCAACCCTTCGGGCGGGGTCCGAACACACCCCGTGAAGCGCGCCTGCGGCCTGCTAAGCTCCGTAGCTTCTTGGGTCTGACCAAGAATAGGCTCAAAATTTAATATTCACGGTCCACCCTTGAGGTTACGATAGCCGGGGTCGTATGGGCATGGTGTTAGGAAGTTGCGCCATGCAGCCGCGTCACCGGTTATTACATTTTTTTTTTTTTTTTTTTTTTTTTTTTTTTGTTTTTGTTTTTTTTTCTTGTTTTTGTTTTTTTTTGGTTTTTTTTTTTTTGGTTTTGGGTTTTTGTTTTTTTTTTGGGTTTTCTTTGTTTTTTTTATTTTTTTTATCGAAACTAACTGGAAAAGCTTGATCACGTGGCATCAATTTATGTATATATAGATATATATATTTGTTGCAAGGCTAGCCAGTGGCATTGTTTTCAATTTAGCCTGTGACGATGCATTCACGTTTGACAATCAGTATTATGTTCCGTCTATGGTGAAATCAAAATTGTCAAGGTCCTGAAGGTCTTCCGTTTGCCAAAATGTCTGCGTAAGTGACCGTGAGGATTTTGTTAACCGGGTTAGAGTTAGCGGGGGACTTGGCTTAGTATATGTTTCATATAAGAACCTAAGCTTAGACTAAAGGCTTTAGGCTTAGTACATCGAAAATGAAATAGCTTACATTTTATTTACGACCGATGGGTTTATTGAGGCCAAAATGTCTTGCAGCGGTGGAGGAAAAATGAATAGTTGTTGAAGCGGAGGGACCGAGTGGGGCTTCTATTGAGAGTATTGGGGGAAACATCGTGCGAATTTCTTTTTTGTCTGTTTCTGACATTCATAACTCATCTTCGGATGGATAGATTTTTTATTCGATAGCAAAAGTAGACAAAAATGTGCCCGCAAATGTTTAAAATATGAAATTGAAAAAGTCTAAATTTATTAGATTAAAGTATTTTATGAATATGGGGTTATGCGATGTGAAGGCCAATTTAAGCTTTAGGAGCGGAAGTGAAATGCATGCTGTGCCGTTCTCCATATATTAAGCCTAACCCTTAGTCTTAGTTTAAGGTAAGGTCCCTATATCAGTCATGTATAGTAAATCGTCATAATGTGCACCGCTTTTTGAATCTGTAAAGCGGGGCACAATTTTGAGCTTTCATAGCTTAACAAGTAAGCAACCGATTTTGTCCAAATTTTTCACTTATATTACGGCATGGTTTTGAAACTCGCAAAATTTTGAGTGCGCATATTTCATGCTTCGCGTACATTCGATGAAAAGGTCCACGAAACCGTGTTTTGGTGCACATTAGGAGCCGGTGTCACAGGCCAATTCTTCCCCGGGGAAGAATTGGCCGGCTAATTCTTCCCCGGGGAAAAATTGGCCTAGGCTGATTTTTCTTTCGAGAAGAATTGGCCTAGGCTGATTTTCTCCGAGAAGAATTATCGCATTTATTTTATTTCAGATTAACCTGTTTAAAATATCGACCTACTCGTATTAGTATTTTTATTGTTTTCACTCCCCGGTCTAGCTATTGTAAGCTTCTTATTATGCCGGAAATAACTGAGGAAGTGGTCATTGAATTTGTAAAGACCGGCCAGTATTTAAACGACTGGACTAGTGCTGCTTTCAAGAATCACCGTCGTCAACAGCAAGCTCGTGCTTGTCGATTCAGCATAAAAAATGGAATTATCATGGTCCAAACCAAGCAGGGTGCTCTGGGGTATGCGATGAAGGACGAGCGTATGGACATCATGATCGATTACCATGACTCGCGTTCGCATTTTGGCCGGGACCGCACTGTTTCAGCCATAAATGAACGCTATTTCTGGGACGGGATGAAACAGGATGTGGCGAAATATATTAAATCGTGCGATACGTGCCAAAAGGCGTCCACAAGTGGGTTCGATAAGACAGCAGCTCCGCTGCATCCACTACCAGTAAATAGTACTTCGCATCATGTCGAGGTGGATTTAATTAAAATGCCCACTAATAAAAATGGCTACAAGTACATTCTTACGCATTCTTACAAAATGGGCAGAGGCTGTCCCACTGAAAGACAAACATGGAGCTACAGTTGCCAAGGCTATTTACGAAATTTTTTTAACAAAGGCTTTCCCGCGATAATGTCTTCGGACTAAGGATCAGAATTTGTAAATCAGGTGCTAAACGAGGTCTCACGGATTAACCATGTTGAAAAGAGAGTGTCATCTGGGATCACCCTCAGTCACAGGGCCCTGTCGAGCGGCTAAGTCAGACAATTCAAAAGTCTCTTCTCAAAATGTTGGG
Source organism: Trileptium ribeirensis (assembly GCA_030248225.1). Lineage (NCBI taxonomy): Eukaryota > Metazoa > Nematoda > Enoplea > Enoplida > Thoracostomopsidae > Trileptium > Trileptium ribeirensis. Next base: position 7,066 of record JASANE010029039.1, on the reverse strand, counting down.
GGAAAATGGGCAGTGTAACTGGGATCAGTTTTTGGCTAAAGCCATATTTTCCTACAACAGCAGTAAACACGAATCCACAAAATTACGGCCGTTTGAGATAATGTATTGCCGGCAATAAGCTTTTCTGTCGATGGCTGCGAAAACAGCTGGCGTGTAGTTCGCGATACGTTAATCAATTACATGGGGAACGATTTGAACCAACAGCTCACAGATATGATGAACAAATATGCCGCCACTTACCTGGAAGAAAGCGGAATGAAAACCCCTGGTTTTTGGGCAACAGAATGTGAAATCTTTGCGGCTGCGGCGTTCCTTGGTACGAAAATTTCTGTGTATTCCAGTGTCGGATCAGCGACGGGTGTCAAACGTTGGTTGGATTTCAAATCATCGGTTATATGTGGAAGAGATGAGCATCCGGATGCGACAATTCACCTTAATCATCCAGGTGAAAACCATTATGAAGTTGTCATGGAGGTTAGTAGCTAAAATTTTTGTTTTTTAAATGCTCGATGTGTATTCTTCTAAGTTTGAGTTTTTACTGAGTCAAATTCATCGGTATTATTCATTTTGTGTGTGACTATATACTTCGAGTACACGTAATTTGGCGGATCTCTTTTACGATAGTGTATTTTAAAGGTAAAGTCTGAGATACATTAAAACTAGTATCTAGATGCGTATTACAAAAGTGTCCACAAGTTCTCGCACGGGGAAAATCTCCCAGAAAATTATTCGCCTGAAGAAAAATCTGCATAGGCCAATTCTTCTCCGGAGAAAAATCTGCATAGGCCAATTCTTCGGAGAAAAATCAGCCTAGGCCAATTCTCCCCCGGGAAAGAATAAGCCTAGGCCAATTTTACCCCGGGGAAGAATTAGCCTGGGGAAGAATTGGCCCGTGACACCGGCTCCAAAAGTGCACCACACGGTTCCTAATGTGAACCACTGAATGCTTAATATGCACCGCTTCTCTTATGTGCTGAAATGTTCATTGATATTTGACAGAAACTCATTATTCTTCAACATTTTTATTTAGAACTTGAAAAAGTAACATGTAACACGAAAACGAACCAGAAAAAAAATATACTTGGCCCAAAATATATAACACACATAATATAACAAAATATGTATACTTGTCTTCCGACATGTATGAAAGTATTTAATGGCTACATTACATTTTAAAAACTACAAAACACTTCAACAATTACCTTGAAATATATATAGGAATAGGGAAATTTTTGGAAACTTGAACAAATTCTGAACTTGAACACACATCAACAAAACTTAAACAGACGTCACATCAGGATACCAAGTTTGCTATGAGCTATTGTTGCACCGCGCATGTACCATAAAACAAAATTATAGACGGATATCAAAAATAAATTCTCAGTGATAACTAACGATGTCTTATTTGCAAGATCTAGAAAAAAATCTTATTTGTACATGTCACAGAAAAAAATCGCTTAGTTACGATCCCGCCACACTCTTCATTTAGCAGAACATTGAGCATGAGTTTTATTTTGAGTGAGTGGTCCAACACGAGCACAAATCCAATTTAAGGATGTCCAGCCGACCCCATTGCTCACACCCCGCCTTGGTTGAAACTGCCTACCAGAGACGCCGTCGACAGTGCATCCTCACTGTTGTGTGACCTCAGGTACACGGCTGATTTTCATCACCTGGCTAGAGCAGGGGACATGAAAGGTTTTCCGTGAGCAACATGAGTTTAAAACTGAGAAAGCCTCTTCTCCGTTTATACCAATAAGGACTAGTACACACATCCAATTGTGAAAAACTAAAGTTTTTTATGAAACAAAACTCGTGCAATTTACCAAACGGAAAACGAAATTTGAATATTGGATGTGTGTATCAGCTCCTTTCTCTAGGTTTAAAAATCCTTTTTTAACTTGGGGTATATAAGATTTTTTACAAATTTTATCAATCCTTTTAGTTTGTTATTTTTCTGGTTGAAACACCATTCCATCTTTTAAACATATATTATTTTTTGAAGCTGACCGTTTTGACCTTATTCTGCGAACGCACGAGTAAATGAGCTTTCGAGAGTTCTATTTCATTTGCACGCGATAGTGATATACTTCACAGCTTACACTAACTGCGAGTAATGATAACGTCCTTTCAGTCAAAAGTTGATTTATACAAATACTTTACAAAAGCCAAAATAAAATTTTTAAAAATTGTTTTTTTACAAAAACATAATATCAACATGCTGTTTTCGAGTAAGTGGGAATTAATCTTTATAAGTACTCCACCTACTAAGGTGCGTAATTAGTACAAGCCCACAAACCTTCATTTCGCAATACAAAAGACCCAACTTCAATCATTTTTTTGGATTGACAACTGTCCATAAATACATCTACTGAGACCGAATATTTTTATGTTAAATTACACATCGAAAAAATTTAATAATCCATGACGTCTATGTTTTCCGTTGTCGATTTTTATTCAAGTTACTCTTCTTAGCGCAATAAAAAACTCTCAATATTTAATATATATTTGGCCATGTGATAACAAATTACTAACCAGTAAAAAAGCTTTTAACGATAATTTTATCCCATGTTTTTTTACAACGAAGACCAAAAATTAAAATTCATATAGTCCGAACAATGACAAACCGCTACATAATAAGTCAAAAATCTAGCGCTCACCTGAGTTGGTCTTACTCACATATTTCTTTTTTTGTTCCAACACCCTTTCAGAGTTGCGTTTGATATTTATCATGTGTTATGCGCCAACAGAATATTGTTGTACTATGGACTGCAGACCATAACCACAACCTTTTTAATTATCTAAAAACCTGGAGACATCAACTGAGAAGCATCGCTTCCCCATAAACAATAATATATCCTATATTTTTTTCTTATGGACATTGCCTGTTAAACAGGGGCTGTAACTGGTAACAACAGCACGTTAGGTCCTACATTATTTTTTTAATCTATTAAGAAACCGCCTTATAAAAATCTACAAAAAAGCGAGCATACAGTGATCAGGTAAATCAAGACATAATACCCACAACTCTGGCAGGTAAACTAAAAACTTAAACTGTATTTTAAAATAATATTTCAAGATCAAACCAAAAATCGTAAGAAGATTTAAATATTATTTTTTTAATGTCTATTAGATTTCCACATTAGAAGCTCCCCGTGTTTACCGTTTTGATATTGACAATGGTGAACGATACGCCTCTAACATTTGGCTCACAGTAGTTAACCCGAATGTCGCAAATACTACAAAAGCTTTCTCCAAAACTTTTTTATTTTTATTCCCAAGAGGAAGAAAATTATTGCCTTTTTAAGCTTGGACAAAAATAATTGTATGCCCTAGTAAACTAAAAATTGTAGGGAAACTGCATTTCACTGAATTAATCTATTTTTAGCTCCATCTCAAAACTTGTAATCACTCATGTCGCAGTTTATTTAGGAAGCAACATCTAAGTAATATCTCCCAGGAAAGGGCTGAGAAAACTGACCAAGCTTGCCTCAATTTTTCTTTTGAAATTTAATAATTGTAGTTCAGCAGTTTTTGAAAAACAGAAGGTTTCAAAATGAGTATGGGATCGCGCACGTTTTAAAATTTTCATCCTAGCAATTTTATAAATTTGATTCCATAATTGCCTTGATCTTTTGATTACAGCGCTAAAAATTTGCGATGAATGCTTTGAAAATTTGAGTCTTAACGGTATAGTACATAGCAACTTGCCTGAATTCCCAATTTTGTTACGTATCCCATATTTATCCATAAATTTCTTTTCGACGAATAAACATAAGTCCAAATCCATAACATTGTTGTTCGTACATGTAAGCTCTTGAATCGCGGGTTGCTGTACTTCAAATAACATAACGCCATACCTTTGACCATTGGGAAAATTAAGACTTGTACTGCCCTGAATACTATCAAAACACCTGGAAAACAAACATATACACACGAAAACATCACATAGCAACATAACCATAATTGTTTGCCCATATATTGTAGCAGACATAAGAACAATGATACTGTGTTTCATTATACACGCAGACACAACATGTGCTAATTTTACATAATTTCCGAATACGTGCAACTCTAGTGAAGTTGAGGCCAAATTTTTACTCCCGGTAAGCCCATGTGCAATTTCTTGCGTATCGATACATGCAACCTTTAAGGTTATTGCTACAACAACCTGATGTTCACGTTCAAGGTTTATGAAAGTATCATATGCCAACTCGCTCTTTTCAGCTGTAATGTCCAGCAGCACCTCACTTTGTTTAATATTATTCACTGACTTGATATGGGTTCCAACAAGATTTACTGCATGTGACACCATAGTTTGTTCTTGATCAAAACACCGCGTAGGTCGACATCGCTGTGGCTTAGCCGAACGTTTTGTAGGGTTGCGCACTAATTTCCTTTGAACACTTTTTGCTATATCTCCAATTTGCGCATCGGGCCGTATGTTGCATTCCATGTCCCGACTTTTGTACCTAAAAACTGTCATGGAACCCTTTCGGGTCCCCATATTTCGATTCATGTAAGACATATTATTTGTAGAAAAAATTTCAATACTAGTTAGCGCATCTACGGCAGCAGCTGGTTTCATTCTTCTGTTAAAAAATTTAGAATTCGGTCTTTTCAAATAAACCACAGGTATGTCAGTGCATTCAAAATTTTCAGTCGAGTCCAATGGCTCATCGTTTAAACTATTTTTATGTGGTTCAGCACCTATGCATTTTATGTTTTGCGCCAACGATTCTGTTTCAGTTGAACCTACAAAATTTTCAATAGACTCGTGCTTACGCGCCTCAGATATAGCCGCTTGAAATGATTCTGGCTTTGCAGTTAATACAAATCTCCTAATTGTATTATTCAGCCCACATAGAAAATTTTCTAAGGCAATTATATCCCTAGTTTCCATGGAGAATGTGGGATAAGCTTTCGTAACCAGGTGTTCAATATCTTTTGCATAAGTTTCAACTGGCTCATTAAATCCTTGCGACCTCTCCCTCAATTGTGCACCCTAATTATATGTGACATACTTCGGTACCAAAATTTCAAATAAATTGGTTTTCAAGAGATCATAATTTTTCTTAACTTCACAAGACATATTTTCCCATTTCCAAGCAGCATCGCTGCGCAAAAAAGCCGGTAGAATGCGAGCCATCTCATCTTTTGACCACTCATTAGCAAATGAAATACGTTCAAATATACCTATCCATTTCTCAAAATCATCTCCGAAATTTTCGTAATAAAGAGGGATATCTTCAGCTTCAAAAATATTAGGTTGTCTTTGGCCTGCCCCTCCAATCCCATTTGCATCAAAATACATTGTTTTTTTTCAGTACACATCCAATCGCATGAAAATAATAGTTGAAACACTTTGGGCTACCACCAAGTTTTTTTTAATAATTCACCAATATTATTTCCAATCAGAGACTATATAATTAACTGAAGTTTACCCTTGTTCGTAGTTCCCACCTAGTTCGAGAATCCAGGCTTGTGGCGCCAAAATGTAACCTACGTGGTCTTAGGGGTGTTTAGCCCCACCGTAGATTACACACAACTACGACGATTCGAGCACCAAGGGATATATTATTTTGTGAGCTTAATCCGAAGGCCTTAATGTGTAGCACTTATAATGAAGACAGTGTATTTCCACACTACGACAAATTACAATTTTTACACAAACGTTTAAACAAATAAACGGCTGAACCGTACTCACCTTGATTGCACAGCTTCTGAGGCCAACTGAGGCCCCGATCTAACTGCGCAACCGCTTAAATACCCGAGCTATAAGTCTTCTCCCAATTTACTCCTAGTTGATTTCTCTAAGAGTTTCAAATTACATAGTAAAGTTTTCCAACTTTTACTCTGGTTCCACTCCCCTAAAATTCTCTCTTAAAGCTAAGTGAATTTTAGTCGTTAGAGAATAGGTTTTTATGATTTTCCCCGAATTCCTAAATATAAACAAAATTTAAGATTTTATTCGAAAATCCAGCAGATACACATACACATATCCGCTAATGTAGGCCTAACGCTTAAGACACCCAATTCTTACACTCAAATCCGATATATTCCCAACTTATGGCCTAGACTCACATAAAACTCTCGTAGTTTCGTTTCTCCTGTAAAACTTTCTCAAAATTAGCTAAGTTTTAAAGTGCTCCTACACCCTGTATAATAATTCCAGTACAAGCTAATTACATTAAATGAACATACAGGCACAAACACATGTACACAAGACTTTGCACACATAACAAAGTCATAAACACATTTACACATAGTCACACTTTTAATATATTGTTTATATATAATAGTTCGTAGATAGATACACATGCATAAACCTTTGTATACAACATCTACAACCAACGACATAACATATAATAAACAATCACTGCATGGCACACATGGTAAACAACAAACAATAAATAAGGGAAACAAATTAGCTAATGTGAAGTGGAGTTAAGGGCGTCGGCAAGTCGTGTTTGGGGTACACGACCTAATACGTCCCCCAGCTTGACATGAGTGAATTTGTTCCCAAGGCAGCACATCGTTACAGTATTTTGATTGGGTAAAATGATGGCACAGATATAACAGTCAATCCTTATGAATTTATTAGTAAGCCTTTAAATTTAAGCAATTAAAAAAAGTACAATAATGAGCAACCAACATTTACAAGTAAAGGTCTCTCTTCCAAATTTGATGGTAAAGATTATGCTTTTGCATACTTTTCAATGTTGCGTGGTCGTGGATTTGATAATAAAAGTTTGTATAATCCTACGACGATTTTCCAGGCGGTTATACGATTTGGATGGTTGACTTAACAGCTCCAAATTCTAGTACCTGTGGAACTTTTGTTGAGAGTCCAAGCCAAGGATATTTGAAGATTAAATTAACCTTTGCCAAACCAGTTTCAGAAGATACGGTACTTTACGCATTGTGCGAAGAATCAACAAATTTGTTGTTTCAATCCAACAGTGTAAGCATATTCGATTTGACGCAGTATATGCAATGGTGTATAGTGGAAGGCATTTTTGCTCTGGGTGTCCAAAAATCGACATATTTGATCAATAAATAAACA
>JASANE010029038.1:0-15065 GCA_030248225.1 Trileptium ribeirensis | reverse complement strand
TTACAGAAATATATTAAACGTTGTAGCTGCAGGATATATGTGATGCGGTAAAATTCTTGAGATTATTTTACTCTTCCTTTGACCGCTGAGTGTTCATAAAACCATATGGCTGTAACGTCAGGAGCTAATGGTCAGAGCAGGAGCTAATGGTCAGAGCAGGAGCTAATGGTTAGAGCAGGAGCTAATGGTCAGAGCAGGAACTAACATCGACAGAATTTTTCATGATGCTTGTAGAAAGCATTTGTATTGAAAACTTCATATTTAGACAACATGATCAGAATGCAGAATGCTGGCCCCAACTTTATTCATAATCAATAAAGATATATTGCGTGCATGCGTTTGCACTACTTTTAGTCTGAACCGCATACAATTAAAGGTGCGCTCGCACGTCAAGCTTTTTACTCGATATTTGAGTTTAAAGTGTTTTTTAATTTCGATCAAAATTTGAAAATAAATTTGCAATATAAACATATCGCAAATCATGATGCTTTAAAATTTGAGCTCAAACTTTGAACTCAAAAATTTTCAAGTTCTATTGCTTGTCTTTGATTGGCTAAAGTAATGTGATAGAAAAGTTTCAACAATGTTCACACTTCAAATTCACCAAAAATGCAAAAAATCCGTTAAAATTTTCATCAACAAAATTTGAGCTATAAATTCGATCAAAATTTCAAATTTGCGCAAAAAGATTGACGTGTGAACGCACCTTTATAGAACAATTTATTTATTTAAAATTTCACCTTTGTCGGTATTATGTGATATCCTAAACTGTCTTCTTAGCTTCAAAAAATAATGCATTTTTATTAGTTTCGTCGTAGCTCTAACTACTGCTAATCTGGGCCTGACGTCGTCGCTCGCAACACGTACAACACAGGACAAACGCTTGAATAATTGAAATGAACGAGCATCCCAACCACAATCCAAGCTGTCCCCCAACGTTGGATAGTAGCGTTACCAGCGGATATGCCTCATGCTGTTCGATAATTTTGTATGACATCTCCGGATACCCGATAACGATCTATAACAAATACTGATAAGGAATACTCGAGATTATGTATAAACGCGCTATTTAAAAATATTTCACCTGGAATATCTTTATTATAAATTTCAAACGAGGTAAAGTAGACCAGGGTTAAATCGTAAAACGGAATCATGCTTAGTCATAAAGTGGAGCTCAGGGTTGCCCAGTGACAAAACCTATGCGGTCAAAGTCTAAGATGACGGATTCGTATCAAACCACTGTCTAGATTTTCTGGTCCTGATCTGTCATTCTAGATTCTAAAATTATGTTCGAATATCATTTCATCTTTACAGTTATAATGCGGCGTTCACCTTATAATGGCCCAAACGTTTGGAACCTATGTACCCCACACAGTGTCAGACACACTGTTGACAACAGGGTGTCATAGACACCCCCATGTTTTTAATAAATTTTTTCAACGGTAGCTAGTTACGCGTATTACCGCTTACCGACAGTGTCAGGCACACCGTGTCTTCTGGCAGTTTTATTGACAGTGTTCGGAATTATTTCAGCAATATTCATATGGGCTAGATACAAATATCGAGAATTTAGGAAATACTCCACAGGACAGTTGACTAATAAACCGCATTAGCTACAGACGGTGTCCGTTATAGTTAATTCGCGCCAAATCGGTAGCTAAGGGTGTGTACGACACTGTCTAGAAAAAATGTAGTAGCTAAGGCTGTGCCGTACACCCTTGGCATTTGACATACAGTATGGGTGTCACCCTGACTGTCTATACGGTAGGGTCGCGACTACAGGGGGTCAAAAGTTCCAAACAGCGGGGACATTATAACGTGAACACCGCATAAAAGCCTTGGACTGTGGATAATGTCACCTGAGCAGCTCTGTGGTTAGAGCACAGACTTGTAAAACCCGAATTCGTGGGTTCGAATACTACCTCAATCAATATTTTCTGATATTTTGAATATACATGCTTATAGGGGTAGGGGGTTAGGCCTCCCTGAAGGTTCCAATACACACGAAGGTCGCCATCCCTCCGGACAAGGTAGCGCCCATTGGTGCTTTTTGCGGCGCCGAGGAATCGCTCCCCTGTTGACTACCTCTACCCCCTGGAGATTCCCCCTACGGAGAGCCGGCTACCGATCTTGGCATTCAGACCTCGATCCATGTATGATCTTGAACAACCGTATTGTGCGTAGGTAAACTTAAGGTGATTCCACCAAGGATGTGGTCTTGCTTTGTAATAACTGATATCAAATTGCAGTCGCTTGTTACGAAAAAATGCTTAATTTAGTTCGGTTTTTCGCTACCAGAAAATTGACAAAATCAAATCTTAGTACACGAAATACTTATGCTCGAAAAACCTTCTAGCGTTTTTAATTTGCAAGAATTCGGTATATATAATGCATAATCATTTAAATTTGGATTATTCAGTGTTTGCGTACACATTTAATAAAAAAGTGAAGTCACAAGCAAATCGATCATATAGCTAAGATCTTGATGTTCGAGAAAAAAACTCGTTAACTTCAACTGGATTAATTTTCGTTCTCAAATATTTCGGTAATTTTTCTTGAATATTCAAAAACCATTTTTTAGTTTAAGCCTTTGAATAAAATTAAACATACAGTGCTGTAAAAGTTTGTAGTTGGATGTGTGTGTCCAATTGTTCCGGACGTCTTGCTAGCTCGGTACTGATGAACCTCACAAGGCGGCAAGCAGCCCATCGATTGATTAGTTTTCGACAGCGCATTTTCAGAATCATAACACATTTTCAAATAGTACGGCGTACAATACGGCGTATTTAGCTTTGTAAAGTTTTCTGGCGGTCGTAGTCCGACTTGTTCACAGCCGCATGCCGAATAGATAGTTTCTGCTCGATGAGAGCTTGCACAGCTTCCACCAAACGAATTTCGATCTTCACAGAGTGTACCGCCTTTTGGAAAGCTTAGTGTTTTCACGCGTCGAATCAATTGCTAAAAGCGCCTAATAGTAGTTAGAATATACAGAAATCACTTACACAAATTAGCGGCTCTGTTCATAGTCGTACTAATTTGTTGTAAATTTCAGTGACTGACTAGGTTCAGTAGAACATGAAGCACTAGAAGGTATAAAAACAAGGTGCAGAAATTAGCGACTCTGTTCATAGTGGTATATTAATCGTATTGTTATAAATTTTAGTGACTGACTGACTTCCCTTTAGATAGAGCGTGAAGCATTAAAAATTACAAAAAACCGCTTGCAGAGATTAGCGGCTCTGTTCATAGTCGCACTATTTTGTTGTAAATTTCAGCGACTGACTAGGTTCAGTAGAACATGAAGCACCAGAAAGTATAAAAACCAGGTGCAGAAATTGGCGGCTGTCTTCATAGTCGTATTATCGTATTGTAAATTTCGGCGAGTTACTAGGTTCAGCTAGATAGAGCATGAATGGCATTTTTACAGTCATGCTAAACTGCACAACTGAAGTGTGAACTAATTACCAGTAAAGAATATTTTTAAAAAACATAATAATAATCTTATTTAATTCCGTGTTTCATAGACAGCGTTTTGTTATGATTTAAACTGGGACTATTCTGACAAAAACACCGTTCTTCTTCTGAAACAGCTTGGAAATCCTGCTATGTTAATTTTATTTTGAATAAAAATGTTATCGTAATATTTAAATATTAAACAACTACTAAAATTACCTACTAAAATAACTGTTAGCCAACACGTTTCACAAAAATCAATATCAGCATGACTCTTTTGAAGAAAAAACCTATATTTCAGGGCATGCACCAGTTACACCAGAAATGTTGAACTACACCCAAGAATCATAACGTTAAACATGATTGTATTTGTAGAATTCGAATATGGTATATTCAACTGCCGAGCAATTATATTCTTAAAGTTCATCTAATGAATATTTTACGATTCAAGTTGAAATCATAAATTAAAGGACCCAACTAACCCTGAGGGTCGTAAATAAAATGCAGGGCATGCCGTTCTCGATATACTAAGCCTAAACCTTAATCTTAGCCTAAGCTAAGGTCCTTATATGACACATACACTAAGCCTAAGTCTAAGTGTGGGGCTGCCGAACTCAGAACTGCCCCCCCCGCTCTAAGCTGTTTTATTCTAACGTTATAACGTGCGGCCCCGCAGGATTACTTGGGGCAATTATAGCATAGCTAATGTAGTTAGATGGCGTCTTAATATCATGGTTCCTAAAAACAGTTTTTGAACAGATCATGATATATTAATATATTGGCGAAGAAGAATTTTTTCCACTCAATTTGCTTCTTTGCGTTTATTTCAGTGCATTTTTTGTAAAAATATTCTGCGTCTCGTCAAAATTAAACTTACATATTCGATGGAGATATGGACCCGCGTTCCAAACTCAATAATCAACGGGTCGATATGAATTGGATAGCGTCCCGGAAAAAATTCCAGCATGAATGAAGTCGGAACCGAGCCTGTCGATGATCGTACCGGATCGTTCGGGATCGGTATAATAATGATTCGGCCGCCGACCATTCCCGGAATTGTTTGATTACCCAGGTGAACACCGTGACAATTGTAGTAGAACGGATGTTGAAATCGCCATACCAACGAGTTGTCGCTGTTACTGCTCGTTTTTGACAACGCACAAAAGTCGTACATGAACGGCTGATTGATCGAGACTGAGTACGCCGTTGGTGGAGTACAATCGTACGCGGCTTTTTGTAGAAATGTGCCAAAATCCGAAATCGAATTGTCTTTCATGTATTTCTAAAATAAACAACACATCATTCGTGACACTATATCATGCAACATTACTTCATAGATTTACTTGCAACAGAGCATTATAAATTAATTTGTTTAGAAAATCCAATGCTGTTTATTTTTTTAAAAAATGTGTATTTCTGTATTTATATAATTTTGTTGTGCAATATTTGGCTGGACCCTGCTGCAACCTTCGGTGGCGTAGTGTTTCAGCGGGCATTCAGCAGTACTACAATGAAATACTACATGTTTCTCTAGAGCGATGTATTTAACCCAGAGTTGAAATACTAAGTAATTTTTCATATCATTGCCCGATCACCACTAGTTGTATAAACTTTGAATATCTTTTACTATCGAAAACGAAAATTTTAAAAAAATATAATCACTGTAAATGTAGTCTCTGATGAGCCCAGCATGCATGCTAAGATCCATTATTTGAAAATGATTTGTAATTAAAGTTAAACTTTGTAAAACCAAGTTGAAACTTGCGCTAGTAAAGACGGTACTAAAACCGTTCCTAAATTGTGAAGCTCAAATGAGTATAAAATGGGCCACAAAACATCTAATTAGTGCACTTTCTCGGTTTGTCGATATTTTGGATGATGTGTTTCCATGTTTTTGCCGCATCTAAAGATGAGCATTTACTATTTTTAGCCACGACAACTGTTAATTTAGCGGCGTATACTACCTAATAACCGAGATTTGTAGCAAAGCGGTCTATCTTCAATTCAACAGTGGAATTGATATTAGTTTAGCATTATAAGAAACAACACGAGAAAGTGGCAATGAACAAAAGGAGTTAACGAAAATCTAAAGGCGTGTTCACACGCTCAAACTTTTTGCTCAAATTTTGATCCAAATTTGAGCTCAAATTTTGATCAATATTTGATCAAAATTTGAAAGCATCTTTTTTGCATTTTTGGTAAGTTTGAATGTGTGACCACTGTTCAAACTTTTTAAGGATATTCTTGTAGGCAATCATCGACGACATTCGTTACTTGAAAAAGTTTGAGCTCAAATTTTGTTTGCAAATTTTGAAATATCGCTATTTTTCGTTAAAAATTACCGTCAAATTTTAATCAAAATTTGATCAAATTTTGAGCTCAAAATTTGAGCAAAAAGTTTGAGCGTGTGAACACGCCTTAAGTTTATCATTATTGGATAACCATTCGATGCAACAGTAAGTCAAACTAGATTCGTAGTATCTTACAAAGTGTACAAAATAACTTTTTATCAATCAGGCATTATCGGTAAGGAGTAAAATTTTTGGTATATTTGAACTTTAATATAGGTCAAGGTCAGTGAAGATGATAGCAATATGAATACCATATACCAATTGATTTCGCTGTAAACATAGAATTACAATACTAACATATGTTCCTAATTAAGCGTTTCTTATCGAACACATATATTATGTTCATCTTGTTACGTTATCGTTCCAGACCCACTGCATACTTTCCTGAGTGCATCGTTGGCTTTACGGCTGAAGGCACAATGCCTACAAGCGTTTAAATCTAGAGCACAAATAGCAATAGGGCGGAGCATTCCGACTATGGTAAGAAACGAACTGTAGCGAAAATCTATAAAGCAGCCTCAAATCATGCATCGTTCACAGAGAAATGTGTGCACTTACTCGACATCGTCAGAATATACACACGTGTGTATGAAAACAGTACATTTGACAGTTTGTAACAACCTTCGTGAGTTGTTACGCAAATCGGGCTCTGCGTAACAACTTTGTTGCGTTGTTATGCATAAGCGATTGTATGTAACAACATTACTAATATTGTTACGTGCACTCAAAGGTTTATTGGTCTACGCTACAGTTTGACATTGGTGCCTCTGTCCAGTTTGATATTGGTACCCTGTCGAGTTTGACATTGGTGCCCCCTGTAGTTTGATATTGGTGTCCACTCCAGTCTGAAAGGCCGTTATGATTAATATACCAAGTTGTCATGCACCAAATCTTTCCTGTTCATACCTTATCCTTCCCTCAGCTAACGAATTTCCGCTTGCCCATCGCATTATCCGCGAGTCATTCAAATCCGCCACATCGTTTGTTAAGACGGTTGCTTGCGCCTGGTCCACCATGGTTTCAACGCTGCATCACCGTAGTGGTTCAAGCAAATCAGAGTTCCGTCGATTGGAAGTTATATAAAAGCGAGTGTTTTCAAAAAGGTTAATTAATAAATTGGTTTTCGTTCTGCCATTTATCACTAGCCATCTACAAGAACCGCTATACGAAACGAGGGGCCTAAAGTAATATAATCATTACTAGCACAGCGTTTGCCCATTACGTCAGCTAACAATGTGCTTCCAACCAGAAATGTTCAATTTATAGTGTTGTTGGCTTTTCTGATGCGGCAACAGAATCCATTCCATATATTATTGCTCAATATATCCAAAGAGCTGCTAGTTGATAATTAATGATTGAACTGTTTACAGTGATGTTTACTCAGAATCGGCCGACACTCTTTACAGTGACGTTAGTTTAATGATTGAACTGTTTACAGTGATGTTTACAAAGAATCGGCCGACACTCTTTACAGTGACGTTAGTTTAATGATTGAACTGTTTACAGTGATGTTTACAAAGAATCGGCCGACACTCTTTACAGTGACGTTAGTTTAATGATTGAACTGTTTACAGTGATGTTTACAAAGAATCGGCCGACACTCTTTACAGTGACGTTAGTTTAATGATTGAACTGTTTACAGTGATGTTTACAAAGAATCGGCCGACACTCTTTACAGTGACGTTAGTTTAATGATTGAACTGTTTACAGTGATGTTTACAAAGAATCGGCCGACACTGTTTACAGTGACGTTAGTTTAATGTTTATATTCTGAGTAGAAATTCTACGGTAAAACGCCGAATTAAGCATATTGATTATTCCAAATTAGAAATATAACGCGATGTTTAGTTCTGATTTAAGTTTGTATATGGGTAGTATAAGAATACATGCTGACGCTCTAAGATCTCATAATGGTAGCCAGGGGATAGGTCTCGTCAGAAGTGGTAGTTGCCCTCAAGGGTGGTCCTCCATAGGCATGTTGAAAAAAGTTGACGTTTTCTCCCCCTCCCACCCGTCGAAGACCAATTTTTTCCAGTGTTGTCATGTTTGCTTAAATTTTCTTCGGTATTGTATATGCAATCTATAATATAAGTTGCACGTTTCAATAAACAATATATTAAATTGGGCAACCTTGGAAATTATACATTGCGTTTACATTTTGACAATTTTGTATTTGATGAGTAACAAATGCCAGTTTCCGATTAAAAATCTCGCTTGTCGGCGGTAATTATTATGCGCTTCTATCTATATGAAATAAAAACAAAGACCAAATAACATGTTCAACATCTGTGTCAATAATGATAATGTTCAACGTCTGTATAATGAGTCAATAAGGATAACGATGATTTAATAATTGCGAAAATTTATACATTATACAAATTGTACGAATTATATTTAATGATGCGGCCGACTTTGGAAACTGTTCGTTCTTATACATCAGTGGGATTAATATAGCATTGTATGTCTACTTGAATTTAGAACGTAAAAAAATTTATAGAGTTGCCTTGCTGTAAAATAGAGCTGTAGCTGATTAGCAAATATTTTGTCAGTTTGTGCAAAAAATAATGCAGTTATTGGTAATAGTATTTTTAACTTGACACACCATTAATCAATATTAATCATCGAGTGTCTACAAAGAATACCATACATATATTATACAGCTTATTTTATTTTGGAATTAAGTAATCATGCAACAACCCCCCAATCCATCGTAGGCGCCGCAAAGTTTCACGAAAACTGGGAAACATTATGGAAACTTAGGAACACTTTAGCAAAACTTGCCGAAAATTAAAAAATGGCGAATTTATTAAGAAATTAAGAATTAAGAAATATATTAAGACTGCTTGTAACAACGTTCGATTGTGGTTATAAAGCTGCGAGTGCACTTAACAACATTAGCAATTATGGAACATACAAGCGCTTATGCGTAACAACGCCACAAAGTTGTTACGCAAAACCCGGTTTGCGTAGCAACTCACCAAGGTTGTTACATACTGTCGAACGTAACGTTTCCATACACACGTGAGTATATGCTGACAATGTCGAGTAAGTGCACACATTTCTCTGTGAACGACGCATCATATCACATGAATTGGTACAAATAGATAATTATGGCTAGTAAATATTTTGTATAACCTAAATCAGAACCAAACACCGGATATTATAATAGCTTCGGGGATTATGATGACTGAAAGATGTAACGCTTCAACTTTTACCTGAGGACATAGATACACTATCTCATATATTTTTCAAATACGCTCTATGCCCAGGGAATTGTAATTTTATTCAAGTAAAGTTTCAGAAAATAATTTATGTCAAGTGGTTGACCAATAAAACTAAGAGTTGATTCATAAATTTATTTATGTAGTTTTAAATTGTCTCCCCTCGGATATTGTATAAATTGACATTAACTTCATAAACGATAATATTGCGTTCTATATGTAATAAAGTTGTAATTTTCGTCCCATAATACGCCAAAACCTTATTCCGAAAAACCAGTAAAATAATTCACAATGCCATCACTATATATAGTAGACTAAAATTGATTAAATACGCTATATATAACCTAGCTTCTATGCAGTACATAGCTATGATGAGGTGATATTAGTAACTTTTTGAAGCAAAATAATGTTAAAATACTTCTGTCGAGTTGAGCAACTGAGGAAGACCGCACTATCTCTTAGTTTGAAATATTATAGGTTCATTAATGGTTTTTGCAGAAAATTTTCGACTCTCTAAGATGATAAAAGTAAATATTAACAAACCATTTATATAAACTTATTGAAAAAATTCACACAGCTCACTATATTTCAGTTTTTTAGCAAAATTCTGAGTGTGCTACTAGAGTTGAGTAATGGCTTGTTAAGCACTCCATTGTTTAAACGTTGCTTAAATAGTTTACGGAACCGTGATACAATGCAGATTCCGTTCATTACGAAAAAAACTAATTTGAAGAAAAACACGCGAATAAAATTATGGTTCCTAGCTATACCGTTTTGATGGTTGCTACCTTTGTTTTAAGACATAAATTTCGAAAATATTATGTATACGTTTTCTGGCCATGAAACGAATTTTTGCTGTGCGGCATCTCTAATTTTTAGGTCTTTTTATATTGCCTGGGAGCGGGATAGGACCCAGTTATCTTTCCGGGAAATACAACCTCGCCGTCAACGATTTATTGTTTAAAATTGATTGACTATTGCTTAATTTTTACAAATTATTAAAATTTCTATTTGAAAACATAAACGTACCTTAATTCTTTCGTCATTTTCAACCAAAGTTTTGCTATCTTTAATATTGATGGGATAGGGTACACTAAATGAAAGATTTAAAATATTAAATTTAAATAAAGAAAGATGAAATGAAAGATGAATTTAAATGAAATGAATGAATGAATGAATTAATTAAATGAATGAAATGAGTGAAACGAAAGATGAATTTAAATAAAAAAATGAAATAATGAAAGATTTAAAATATAGAACATTAATTATTAGTTTAAAAATTTAACCCAATTATGTATCCTGTTATTGAATTGTAAAACTATATGCTTCGATATACAGTCTAACACCAACAAATAATAAAAATTAGCGTGCAATAAGATAAAATTGTACACTAGGTTTTAATAAGATGTCGTTTGGATAGTTACCGAAATTTGTTATATTCTGTATCTAAATTGTTGAGTTAATAATTGTTTGAAAACTTAGGACGCAGCAAAGATATGACAATATTGCAGTAGTATGAACGTGCATATAATCAGCCTAAAACATTTGTTTTACTTGTTGTGTTCGACCGGCTGTTGTGTTGTACGGTATTTAGCCGTGGAGGGCCGGACATTAAATATGAGGAACGACTTTCTCAGTATTTAAATTGCTAAGGTAGAAATTGTTTGAAAAGGTATGACACAGCAGAGCTGTGACAATATTGCAGTAGTATGAACGTGCATGTGATTGAGAAACGCTGGTTATGTTTTGTTGTATATAAATCATTTAAAGTTTTTCAGTATCAGTAAAAAATGGATGGGATGGTTATCAGGCAATAGAAAAGACAACATTATATACTTCCGAAATAGAAATACATATTTACCAATTGGCGTTTACAAACGCTACAAGCAGACATTAATTCAGCAATAAAATTTTATTCCTTTTTTCAACTTTACAGCATAAGGTACCATACATTGGTCATGAAACCTTTACCGAACATGTCTTTAAAATAGCTATAGACTAGAAGTTTACACTCGTCATAATACGAATCAAACGGAAGAAATTTAGAAAAATCGACAATCATTACTTTTGAATAAATTTATTCAGTTTTTTTATCGTAAGATAGATTGTCATATTGTCTAGATGCGATATACGGTACTAAAACGTTCTATATTGTAATAGAATATGGCTATAACTCCTAAACCAATTGACGGAAGTTCTTCAATTTTTAATACTAAACATGGGTTTGCTCAAACTTTGCCAGAAAATTTACCAGATGGACGTCGTTTTATACAAGCTGGATCTTTTAGGCTTTTTAAGAAAAGAATTAGTATGGCTGACTTAAACATGTTACCCTTGTTTGATCGTACCACGTATTATTTATGACGTAGTTACTTCAAGGTACATGTATAAACAAACTGTAAGAGTGGGTCTACCTACCATGTTGTTTAACTGTAAGAGTGGGTCTACCCACCATAGAATTGCCATATAATTGTGCTATTCCAGCAACGAAAAAGGTTCCGAAGATGAAAAGGCCATCATTTTACTGCGCATATAAATATGTTATGGTAGCTTATTCTTAGAGAGAGATGGCCGAAATTTTAAGTTCCTGAACGGCGTTAAAAGAAATTTGAAATTAGTTTCGACAGATATATATTTAATTTATATTTAATTTAATTTATATTTCGACAGACTATATTTAAGTGTATATAAATTTAAATTCCCTTTTACGCGCCTTATCTTCAGGGAGAGAGATCGGCAAAACTTGGTAGTTATCGAGCGGCATCAAAACAAATTGAAAATCAGTTTTGACACACAACTTGGCATTTGAGTATATTTAAGTTTATATAAAATTATATTTCCTTTTCACGTTTCACGCGGCTTATCCTCACGGAGAGATCGGCAAAACTTGATATTTATTGAAAGGCGTCAAAACAAATTAAAAATCAGTTTTGGCACACACCTTGGCATTGACTATATTTAAGTGTATATAAATTTAAATTTCATTTTCACGCGCCTTATCCTCAGAGGGAGATCGACAAATCTTGGTAATTATCTAGCGGCATCAAAACAAATTAAAAATCAGTTTTGACACACAACTTGGCATTGACTATATTTAAGTTTATATAAATTTAAATTTCCTTTTCACGCACCTTATCCTCAGAGAGAGATCGGCCAAACTTGGTAGTTATCGAGCGGCGTCAAAACAAATTAAAAATCAGTTTTGACACACAACTTGGCAATGACTATATTTTAGTTTATATAAATTTAAATTTCATTTTCAAGCGCCTTATCCTCAGAGAGAGATCGGCAAAACTTGGCAGTTATCGAGCGGCGTCAAAACAGATTAAAAATTAGTTTTGACACACAACGGCATTGACTATATTTAAGTTTATATAAATTTAAATTTCCTTTTCACGCGCCTTATCCTCAGAGAGAGATCGACAAAATTTGGTAGTTATTGAAAGGCGTCAAAACAAATTAAAAATCAGTTTTGACACACACCTTGGCATTGACTATATTTAAGTGTATATAAATTTAAATTTGCTTTTCACGCACCTTATCCTCAGAGAGAGATCGGCAAAATTTGGTAGTTATTGAAAGGCGTCAAAACAAATTAAAAATCAGTTTTGACACACACCTTGGCATTGACTATATTTAAGTGTATATAAATTTAAATTTCCTTTTCACGCACCTTATCCTCAGAGAGAGATCGGCAAAACTTGGTATTTATCGAGCGGCATCAAAACCAATTGAAAATCAGTTTTGACAACAACTTAGCATTGACTATATGTAAGTTGATATAAATTTAAATTTCCTTTTCACACGCCTTATCCTCAGAGAGAGATCGGCAAAACTTGGTAGTTATCGAGCGGCGTCAAAACAAATTAAAAATCGGTTTTGACACACAACTAAGCATTGACTATATGTAAGTTTATATAAATTTAAATTTCCTTTTCACGCGCCTTATCCACACGGAGAGATCGGCAAATCTTGGTAGTTATCGAGCGGCGTCAAAACAAATTAAAATCAGTTTTGACACACAACTTGGCATTGAGTATATTTAAGTTTATATAAATTTAAATTTCCTTTTCACGCGCCTTATCCTCAGAGAGAGATCGACAAAACTTGGTAGTTATCGAGCGACGTCAAAACAAATTAAAAATCAGTTTTGACACACAACTTGGCATTGACTATATTTTACTTTATATAAATTAAAATTTCCTTTTCACGCGCCTTATCCTCAGAGACATCGGCCAAACTTGGTAGTTATCGAGCGGCGTCAAAACAAATTTAAAATCAGTTTTGACACACAACTTGGCAATGACTATATTTAAGTTTATATAAATTTAAATTTCATTTTCAAGCGCCTTATCCTAAGGGAGAGATCGGCAAAACTTGGCAGTTATCGAGCGGCGTCAAAAGAAATTAAAAATCAGTTTTGACGCACAACTTGGCATTGACTATATTTATATATAAATTTAAATTTCCTTTTCACGCGCCTTATGCTCAGAGAGATCGGCAAATTCGGTAGTTACCGAGCGGCGACAAAACAAATTAAAAATCAATTTTGACACACAACTTGGCATTGACTATCTTTAAGTTTATATAAATTTAAATTTCCTTTTCACGCGCCTTATCCTCAGAGAGAGATCGGCAAAACTTGGTAGTTTTCGAGCGGCGTCAAAACAAATTAAAAATTAGTTTTGACACACAACCTGGCATTGACTATACTTAAGCTTATATAAATTTAAATTTACTTTTCACGCACCTTATCCTCAGAGAGAGAACGTCAAAACTTGGTAGTTATTGAAAGGCGTTAAAACAAATTAAAAATTCGTTTTGACACACACCTTGGCATTGACTATATTTAAGTGTATATAAATTTAAATTTCCTTTTCACGCGCTATATCCTTAGAGAGATCGGCAAAACTTGGTAATTATCGAAGCGGCGTCAAAACAAATTAAAAATCAGTTTTGACACACAACTTGTCATTGACTATATTTAAGTTTATATAAATTTAAATTTCCTTTTCACGCGCCTTATGCTCAGAGAGAGATCGGCAAATTCGGTAGTTACCGAGCGGCGACAAAACAAATTAAAAATCAATTTTGACACACAACTTGGCATTGACTATATTTAAGTGTATATAAATTTAAATTTCCTTTTCACGCGCCTCATCCTCAGAGAGAGATCGGCAAAACTTGGTAGTTATCGAGCGGCATCAAAACAAATTGAAAATCAGTTTTGACACACAACTTGGCATTGACTATATGTAAGTTTATATAAATTTAAATTTCCTTTTCACACGCCTTATCCTCAGAGAGAGATCGGCAAATTCGGTAGTTACCGAGCGGCGACAAAACAAATTAAAAATCAGTTTTGACACACAACTTGGCATTGACTATATGTAAGTTTATATAAATTTAAATTTCCTTTTCACACGCCTTATCCTCAGAGAGAGATCGCCCAAACTTTGTAGTTATCGAGCGGCGTCAAAACAAATTAAAAATCAGTTTTGACACACAACTTGGCATTGACTATATTTAAGTTTATATAAATTTAAATTTCATTTTCAAGCGCCTTATCCTCAGAGAGAGATCGGCAAAACTTAACAGTTATCGAGCGGCGTCAAAACAAATTAAAAATCAGTTTTGACACACAACTTGGCAATGACTATATTTAAGTTTATATAAATTTAAATTTCATTTTCAAGCGCCTTATCCTCAGAGAGAGATCGGCAAAACTTGGCAGTTATCGAGCGGCGTCAAAACAAATTAAAAATCAGATTTGACACACAACTTGGCATTGACTATATTTAAATTTATATAAATTTAAATTTCTTTTTCACGCACCTTATCCTCAGAGAGAGATCGGCAAAACTTGGTAGTTATCGAGCGGCGACAAAACAAATTAAAAATCAATTTTGACACACAACTTGGCATTGACTATATTTAAGCTTATGTAAATTTAAATTTCCTTTTCATGCACCTTATCCTCAGAGAGAGAGCGGCAAAACTTGGTAGTTATGGAGCGGCGTCAAAACAAATTGAAAATCAG
>JASANE010029037.1:0-28122 GCA_030248225.1 Trileptium ribeirensis | reverse complement strand
CATGGAATGAGTTCAATTTTCTACCGTAAGACCAATCTGTTGAGTCGGAATCAGTAAATCTTGACGAGTGCCCCAAGATAAAATTTTCTAACACTGCCCCTGTTATATTGGAGCACATATATATTTTTACAAATGTCAGCATGAATAACACGTTATCACTATAATTTAACCTAACAAAACCAGTTCTGACTAAACATCTGAAAATCGGATTGAAAATATAACACGAAAAAATTCTATATAATGTAATACAAAAATATATATATATAAGTTCGCCTAAGTTATGTTATCAGAATAAGGCTATATATCATATATGAGATTTATAGGCAACCTGCAGATAAAGTCTACAGATTTCACGGGTTTCATTTTTACATGCTTTTTTATATAATTCCAGAATTTCATATTAGTCATGACAGACTGTAAGGAAAAAAATGTAAATACTATAATTTGCAATTTGATTAAATATTGGTACATTTATGTTATGCGGATAACGGTGGGCTTTAACGCTCTTTAGCTTTATCAAAACAATGAAGTTTATAAAGTATATTGTTTCGTATCGAATTGTTGCTTTAGTGTCCGAAAGCGTTGAAATATTGTATTGGTATATAAAACGCAATTTTGGGAATTGGGTATATTTATTGTATCGTATCTTTTTATCTACTTATCGTGCTTGCTGATAGGGAAATAATTTTATCATGATTATAGCAACTGAACAGTCCGCAAAATATGTCACAAATATATAGCTAACACGGGGAATATTTGTAATTATACAAAAGTGTAGGGATTTCCAAAAGCAGGAAAAGCATTTTGTCCACGATATAACATTCTGTTGTCTCCGTATAGCGCAATTTGTAAAACGCGTCTCAGTTGTCCCAGATATATACGTACTGCGCTGGAATTGCGTTGATTAAAAATTGGGGTGCATGGATCATAAAAATCAACAAGATAACGGAGTCATATTTCAGATTTTTAACGATCATTAGTTTATATAATACTTAAATTTCACTCATTCGCCTTCCTCGGCTATACGTTATAAGTTCATATCGTTTTTCGCGGAGCTCGGCGAAGCGTTTTTATTTTCTGTCTGGGAGTAAAAAGGTCGATGTCCCTCCGCTCGTTCGTTCGTACGTTCGGTCCGACGGATCTCAAGAACCACTGAACCGATTTTAAAAAACTTTTTTGTTTGAAAGCCTATCATGTCAGAGGGTGCACCTGATATTTGGGATTAAAAAATTTTGAGTGGTTAATTAGTAATTACCTAATTAGTTAAGCTTATCCAGCTAAAATAGAGAATTTTGCGATATTTGTGTTATTTATTGAAATAGAATCGTTTCGATCAAACCATTATAGGGTTTTTTGGGTCGAAAAAGTCAAATATAATATTTTTACCAGTGATAAAGCCCTATGCCCTATGCAATGTAGTTATTTGAAGAACATAAAATTGAGTACATTCGTAATGTCACAGCCCAAGCTCCGCTCACAAATGTAGTTCCACTACCGACTAGTATAAAATGGTATGGATCGTTGAATCATTTCGCAAATAGCACGACATTGTGATTAAGTACAAGCGTACAAGGCAGCGTTCATATCCTTTCATTTTTCCTACTTTCACATCGTTAAATAGTACAACTGAAACAATTACGGTTAGCACTGGCCAAGCAGTAGTAGTGCACATAACCGAATAATTTCAAGCAGCGCCCGACATCCGCATGTTGAGTTTTATAATCAGCATACACCGAAAGCACTCCATTAATAGAATGATAAATACATCGACGAAATTTAATCTTGAGTCAATAAACTTTTCGCCGGTCACTGTACTAGTTATGTATATTTTAAGTGAATAACGAGAACAATTGTTGCGGTGAGCTTTCTCAAAAAAGAAGATATTTTTAATCTACTAAACTGTCCAGAACCGACTTGCTGCTGCTTCAAATAAATATTGAATTTTTGGCTTAATTTGACAAGTGCTGCTGACCTTTCGATATGTTTTTGAAATAGTTTTATAATGTAATGTTCTTTGCTTTTTCAATTTGTACACATTATATATCAGCATCGCTTGGTTTGTGGCGTTGCTACACGGTGTAACCAGCAAAAAATGTTAAAAACAAGAAGCAAAAAGTATCTCAGTGGTGGAGAAGGACGCAATTTTTAATAACGGCTATAACGAAGAGCTTATCATCATTGAAATGGAAAATCTGGCGGAATTTTCTTATGCTTTGATAGGAATAAAATTTTCAACTGCGACAACTATTGCTATCACCATGTAGAAATTCTTTATAAAAATTTGAAAATTTCGAAAAAAGTAGTCATGATACGTATTAAGTGTTTTTTCGATTGTTTGAAATTAAAGCCCAAGTCAAGCTGAGGGACGTAACGTTACATTGTTAAAAAGAATAGTGTATGGGTGGGTTCGTACGCACAGTACATGGCTCGTATATGATCTTCGGCTTATGCTAAGACCCAGGCTTAGGCATGTTATATCGAGAATGCCATAACCAGCAAATAGGTTTAACATGAAGCTTCCGGCATTTTGTATCTTTAAGGCCTAATCATTTTTGTGTCGTTTGACGAATGTTTTTTGCATTGTTTGAGAAATCCTAGCATGCTTACGAGACAAAAACGGACTGTATTATCGCAAAAAGCCTACACAAACCACTGAGCTATATCGTGGTGCTGCATTTCTAGCAAATAGGTTTAACATGAAGCTTCCGGCATTTTGTATCTTTAAGGCCTAATTATTTTTGTGTCGTTTGACAAATATTTATTGCATTGTTTGAGAAATCCTAGCATGCTTACGAAACAAAAACGGACTGTATTATCGCAAGAAGCATACGCAAACCACTGAGCTATATCGTGGTGCTGCATTTCTAGCAAATAGGTTTAACATGAAGCTTCCGGCATTTTGTATCTTTAAGGCCTAATCATTTTTGTGTCGTTTGACAAATATTTATTGCATTGTTTGAGAAATCCTAGCATGCTTACGAAACAAAAACGGACTGTATTATCGCAAGAAGCATACGCAAACCACTGAGCTATATCGCAGTGCTGCATTTCTGCTTCTTAAAGAACCTCAGAAAGCGAACGAATATTACCAACGAGCATGGTAACATAAACCACATGACAAACTATATTTACACAATCCTCCACAATATGCACTGATGATAATTGGAAGTGTTGAGTCTCAAAAGATTTAATATAAATTTTTTTTGCTGCAGCTCGCTATATCTTGTGGTTTATTTACAATAATACGATAGAATAAATGATACATTTGTGGTTGTTATTTCTGCCAGCTAATAAACTTTTCAGACCTCATCCACCGGTGCATGGTGTACTTGCTCAGTGCCAACATGAAGTGCCATTTAGGGACATTACTGTGTGAACTCATGCTAACGATGAAATTATACCCCGAATAAACTTTGATATGTATGCTATAGTCGGAAAATTAAATTGATGAACAAATTCATTATCTCAATGTCAAAATGTGTTGGACTCTTGAATAGATTTAAACTTGCTTACGATAATTTGGTATGTGTGCTGTAGTCGGAGCATTTATTGATGAACAAATTCATTATCTCAATGTCAAAATGTGTTGGTCTCTTGAATAGATTTAATCTTGCTTACGATAATTTGGTATGTGTGCTGTAGTCGGAGCATTTATTGATGAACAAATTCATTATCTCAATGTCAAAATGTGTTGGTCTCTTGAAAAGATTTAAACTTGCTTACGAAAATTTGGCGCACTTAAATTATTGTTCAAACTGAATGTTTTGTGGCATGAACGAAACAATTACTTGTGCAACATGAAAAACATGCAATTACTGCATAGACATCCATAGAGATATGAGGTTTTCACCTTCCATGATTCCAGACCACTCCTAAGTAATATTACCTTACGTCTGCACTTCTCCTGCCCTCCGTGCCAATGTGAGCTGTAAAGTCCAGCAGTTGTGAGAAGATTACAAAATTATAAAAAATAGGAACATTATGAGAACGAATTGCCGAACATTATCGGTTACCACACTGCCGTACCCAGCGCGCCCACCCTGCAGATGAGTGGGCTTTTGACATTCATGAATTCTTGTGTTAAGACTAAACGGGTTAGATTTCATCCAAGGAATAGAACACTGGATTGATATATGAACACTGAAATATATGAAATATAACGAATTGCCGAACATTATCGGTTACCACACTGCCGTAACCAGCGCGCCCACCCTGCAGATGAGTGGCCTTTTGACATTCATGAATTATTGTGTTAAGACTAAACGGGTTAGATTTCATCCAAGGAATAGAACACTGGATTGATATATGAACACTGAAATATATGAAATATAACGAATTGCCGAACATTATCGGTTTCCACACTGCCGTACCCAGCGCGCCCACCCTGCAGATTAGTGGCCTTTTGACATTCATGAATTATTGTGTTAAGACTAAACGGGTTAGATTTCATCCAAGGAATAGAACACTGGATTGGTATATGAACACTGAAATATATGAAATATAACGAATTGCCGAATATTATCGGTTACCACACTGCCGCACCCAGCGCGCCCACCCTGCAGATGAGTGGCCTTTTGACATTCATGAATTCTTGTGTTAAGACTAAACGGGTTAGATTTCATCCAAGGAATAGAACACTGGATTGGTATATTAATACTGAAATATATGAAATATAACGAATTGCCGAACATTATCGGTTACCACACTGCCGTACCCAGCGCGCCCACCCTGCAGATGAGTGGCCTTTTGACATTCATGAATTATTGTGTTAAAACTAAACGGGTTAGATTTCATCCAAGGAATAGAACACTGGATTGGTATATGAAGACTGAAATATATGAAATATAACGAATTGCCGAACATTATCGGTTTCCACATTGCCGTACCCAGCGCGCCCACCCTGCAGATTAGTGGCCTTTTGACATTCATCAATTATTGTGTTAAGACTAAACGGGTTAGATTTCATCCAAGGAAGAGAACACTGGATTGGTATATGAACACTGAAATATATGAAATATAACGAATTGCCGAACATTATCGATTACCACACTGCCGTACCCAGCGCGCCCACCCTGCAGATGAGTGGCCTTTTGACATTCATGAATTCTTGTGTTAAGACTAAACGGGTTAGATTTCATCCAAGGAATAGAACACTGGATTGGTATATGAACACTGAAATATATTAAATATAACGAATTGCCGAACATTATCGTTACCACACTGCCGTACACACCGCGCACACCTTGCAGCCAAGTGGCTTTGGACATTTATGAATTGCTGTGTTTGAACTAAACGGGTGAGATTCCATTAAAGAAACAGAACACTGAATTGTGGTAAAATCTCATGGATTGCAATTCAGAAATCACACAACACTCTAAAACTGGTTCAAACAGACCAAAAACTGTTCAAATAGAGCGCCTTTTAATAATTCCACTGTCTCACCGATGCTATATTATATCCAGATGATCCAGCTCTTTTGGTCTGTTCACAGTCATCCCGCCGAACAGACTATATAATTGACTTGAACACTATATATACAATAAGACGAAATATAGTAAACATATATCTTGGTTGGAAAATGCGAAAATAAGGAAAAAGAATCTGAAAAAAAGTAGGAAAGCATTAGACGGCAAATTATAAATTTACGGCTATGTCTATGTTCTTTGAAAGCAAACCGACTAAGCTATACAGCCAACGGCGTGTCTCCGTTTTATCATGCTTTCTTTCCTGTTGTGCTTTGATATAATTAATTTTAGTCAAATTGCCTCGCACTAATTTCTATTGCTATTATCTTTTATTTATATTTATTGTTTTACTTTTTATTGATAATTTTATTTGCATTTTTAGTTTGTTACTGTCAACTGAGTATTGCTCAGGAGTATATCAAAGCATGCGAAGGGTTCATATTTGACGGAATTTAGGGGTCACATTTTGATAAAACATGGAAGGGTTATAGAAAATTTGTTAAACTTCGAGAATTGATTCACGCCATTTAGCTTAAACTTTCAAACCATAGGGGGCATGGCCCGATAGTCCCGTTCATGTTTATAAAAATATATACGACGCAACTCAAAGGGAAAATAAATAAATATGCGAGGTAACAATGCTACGATATAAAATGAATATGTTTATTCAAATGCAAATGCCACTGTGACGCATTTTTTAAAAGCTCTAACATTTATAATAGCCACAAAACATATGCGGACTGCCAATACGACGTGGCGTGTTTTATGTAGAAGAAAATTAATACGTAAAATGACTTGGCATCTATGAGTTACAATGTTAAAAATATTTGTGACATGGCAATTTTTAATATTAGGTTTAACCTGCGAAAAGCCATTGTATGCCTCATCAACAGATAGTTATGTTGCATAATTAAATCTGGTAAAATTATATATGATTTTCAAGATATATATACCCTGTATATAGCGGTTACAAATGGTGTAGCTAGATTTAGTTTCGGCTTAAGTTTTTTTATTTTAAAACTTATTTTAATTTATCAATATTTTATATAAAACAGTAAAGTTGAATTTGCTTTTTGCACAAATAAACAATGAGACATCACTAACCATCCTTTCTGCTGTTTCCATTAAAAGTTTTTATAAAACATGTTTCGGGCCTTTAAAATTCGACATAAAGCCGTGCGGGAATACACAACTCTGTGACTGAAATCAAGCTGCCATTTTGCGTTTGTGAAACTTCAAAAAATTGCCGAAATATTTGAGCGCGAACATTTGTTGAATTTGAATTAAGTCGGTTTTGATCACTAACACTCAGAGATCAGCCATAAGGACCCATTTCTTTGAGATGTCATTTTGTGTTCGCGAATGTGTTACCAATCTAAATGCAAATGTATTAGGCATTAGGTAATCAAATTTCGTCAAATTGAAAATCGTCAATATTTTATTCAAGCACAAAGCATAACTTCTGGTGCGTGGATATGATTTTGCTAATTTTCGGTTAGCAAAAAACCGGACCAAATTCATCATTTTTTCTGTAATAAGGGTATGCGATTCGATATCGGTTATTAAACACATGATGATTCGGTGAGGCATTTTAGTATTAAAACATATTTTTAAATTTAGTCGCTTACTTAAACCTTGGAAACAGGCTTGTGATATAAGTCTTTGAGCACTTTTCCTAATACCAGGGCAGCCGGCATATGATTTTGTGGCTATTATAACAGTTAGTCTTTTAAAAAATCTTGTGTCTCATTTACATTTGCATTAAAACGTGTATATTTCGACACGAGTACAGAATCTTAACTTAAATCGCTAAAACATTGTTCAAAAATTTTTTATGAATAAGCATATGCATTTTACATGTGACATCGCAGCGTTGTCGATTGTATTACTAGTCACCTCAAACTCAGGGTTAAAATGTGGTGAAAACTAATGAAGCTTTGGCCACTTGATGTTAACAATTATTTGTTGGCATTGGCATCAGATTTACTGTTAAATCACTTGTAGTCGGAAAACCACAACTGAACAGAGCAGGACACGGTGAATAAGGAGCCAAGCTGTGGGGATCCTGCCTACATCGATAGTCCAGCCGGGCTGGACATGGCCCAGGAAGAGCCGAGTACACCCAGAGTTTTACTTATATTTGGAGAGAGATTTCACTTATCAATCTATTAGGTCTATGCATTCTCATAAGGGCAGGGTGATTACTCCCTGAGGCGTCGGAATCCCTTAGTAGTTTGCCCCTCTGTCGGAGCCGCAGATTCAGAACACTTAAGCACCCCACCCCTATCCGAATTCAGGGTTACACTAGCAAGCATCCAGAATGAATTTTGAGTCCGGGGGCAAACTATGATAAAATACATCTGAGCAGCAAGAAAATAAAACGCATGTGGTGGCATGCTAAGAATACATGCTCATAAGGGGAGCTATTCGCCTCCCCTGAAGTCCGGACTCTCGTCGGGGGTCCCGTGTCCCATCTGACAGATCACCGGATCCCCCTATAAGCACCGAACCCATAGGTATAGGTACTTTTCGCGGCGTGAGAGGCACCGCATCCCCCTGCGGAACGCTGGTAATGCACAACAGGTCAGAGCTCTTATGCAACTAGTCCATCTTCAGGGTTTTGCACAAGGAGCGAAAGTTATGATTAGTAGAAAGCGGCCTATTGTATCCCTTATTCCGTTATTGGTCTCATCACATTTTTCATCATTGCTACATATATATTTACTTGTATTTATGACATACATACCGAAGCAGGTGTTCAAGGAATGCTTCTCCACCTAACGCTGACTCTCCTATTCTATTAACTAAATATTTAAACTCGCCGAACAGTGCTGCCTAAAAACTATATCTCCATAGAAAACTAAGCATCGGATTTGAAAGAATCCAACAACCTTCGTTAAAAATGAATCATTATTGGCATAAAACATATTATAGGGACACTGCCGTGTTCCTATAATAATGTGTCGCGATGTGAAATTTGGGGTTTAGCAAGTACCTGAGAGAATTAAAGTGCGTTCTGTCGTCTTTTACTGCGAACGTCTTTAATAATAAACACGTTCTATCTCTATGTTCTCCTGGTCATAGCTTTTGCGTACTTCGTTTTTTTGTTTACCCTAAATGTTGCAGTGCTCACGAACAAAACATGTAATAAAAACGTTCAAAATTTTAAATAACGTATTGATGTGTCACTTTTCGGCATATTTAATCTATTTGTTTCATTGCGGTTGCGCGTTTTATTTTGAGTAAATAAACCTAACTATATTAGATTAACGGGTATTGATAAACCCAAACCGAAAATTTCAAAAATATTTTTTACCTGTATATATGTTATTACCATTAGGTGTACCGTTGGTAATAGCAACCATTATTTACCATTAGGTTTGTCCTGGGTAATAGCAACAATTAATTGTTTCTCTGCTGTTGCGTAACCTTTGAGAAAAACTAAACAACTGCTGCACCAATCTTTATGCTTTTCCAGTGGTTGAACAAACTAGAAAGACGCGTGGGCTAGGATATATAGGGTGATCTATATCGTTTTTCTAAAAATGTAGGAGTTTGTTTACGATTATGCTGGTTATCACCGCTAATTCGTGTAGCTAACATCGCCTGTATTATTTGTGCAACGTTGGATAGACTAGAATATCTGCAGCTTTTCAAACCTCTTCAGCATACTCGCACACGAGTTCTAGTGACGCGCAATGTAATGCGCCACATGTTTGTTAAAACGTGGCCGAGTGGTCTAGTGCGTTGCCCCATACTGCCAGTTCAGAATCTGCGTGTTCAACTACCACCGGCGGCCGAATTTTTAATTTTGGAGTGTTTTGTTCCAAGCAAATAAATGATACCCTAACATATAAAATCGTTATCGGACTAATATGACATTAAGAAAATGTGATTGAAGTACTTGCTATGTCGTTTATTCTATTCATGTGTATTCATAAACCATGAAATTTTGTATTCCAAGTTCGAGATTTACGCAGGTTCACAACTATTAACGAGCAGGCCTATAAAAGCATAGATCCCAATACAACAAGCATCAGGTTGCATACATGACCCCATAGTTGTAGAAATTCAGCGGTTCATGCGAAGCATCCAGTTTTAGTTAATTTAAATAAAACAGGATCCACTATTCAGTGTATAAATGTTATTAGCCGCTTTCAACCCCCCCGCATGAACACATGTACATGAGTGTGGGCTTTACTACTCATAAGCATCATCTTGCTTATTATCCATAAAATCCCATGTACTTGGTCTGTTCCTTGTCAAACCACATTCCTTGTTTGATTTCAGCCATATAGTCTTTTGCTCGAACTGTGTGTAACGACTGCTCAGGATAAATAGTACATGTGGGAACTGAGCAATATGCAATGAGCTTTAGTTTTAAAGGATTATGCCAAATAAAAGACAATATTTTATTTTGGTATAATATGAACAAGGCACTAACGTTAATGAATAAATATGAGCTTTATAAACTTGGACTGTTTATTCGGTACAGAGCACGTGTATGTTGAAGTTTTAACATTTCGAATATCAAAGCTATAAACAAATTTGCTTTACGTATTGTTCTTGTGCCAGTTTTGTTTTGCTGTAAATGATTGTCTAACCATTATGGAACTCAAATACTCAACTAAAACACAATCATGGTTTTTGGAGCTAATACTGCAGCTAAATATGCCTCATAAATAAAAGCAGTTGTGACTTACCTCTTTACAAAACACCTATTGTTATGAATTGTTAAGAACAATACGTCGTACACTAAAGATGAGTATGTATACAGGGTATAATGTTATGCCAGTGCCCCGTTGGTAACGATAAACGTATCACTGAGTGGCATTTCTGGCTTCGTAAAACCAACATCAAGCTGGATTAGTTGAAACTTGTTTATACAAGCATTGATTTGCAGTACCCTTGAAGCTATCACTCGTGGAGCTATCGATGCATTTGGAGAACGCGTCGGGATGAAAATTATCAACCTGAGCCAAAATTAGCCGTTAAGGCCGTATCTCGACATGACCGCAGAGGAGCCGAACCGAGCGCGATCTTTAATTCCATCGGTTTACTCGCTCTGTTTGTTGTCATGGTCGTATATATCATTATTTGTCACCGTTAGGATTATCCTGGATCACGGTGATAAACATTAACGGATGCAGTTATGCAAGCACTAAAACCACAGAACTAGTAACTTTAGTTTGAAACAAATTATACATATAAATTCTCTGGCTTTGAACTATGCATGTATCATTATGATGTTACAAATTGCTTAAATTTCGATCTTTGAAGACCATGTTCCAAGAATATTTATGTTTATTCCATTATTAATCGTTGGTTTCTTGAGCTTCAAGCATGAGTTAGAATTGAACGGTATGGTAAAACATTGTTGACCTGCCTACTCATCTCGACGATTAAATTGCTTAATTTAAGTTTTTGACACATTTGACCTAGTATAATCGGTACAAAATTAATGCGTTGTTCATAAAAGACATCGTTTAATACCGTGAAATCAACGTTCGCTGAAGCAATTTTATTATTTTACTTAGAAGTCCAAATGTTATTACATTATTCGCTAAATTATGCATGCAGTTCATATTTTAAAGCATCCTTCTTAAGGCTTTGCTGAGCTGAATAAACAAAACATCAATAATTGGCATATCAGGCCTGGGAAGTTAGCCAGCGGCTTAGCAAGAATACCCGAGCGGGGCACAGGTTTTCTAGGTGATGGCACTGCTTAACACCACCAGGCGAACATAAACGTGTACTTCGCATTAGGGTTATCCGCGTGGTTGCACCGGAGGCACGGTCCTCACGCCCCTTTCCACTTGGCGAAGCCGGTGAAGCTAGCTTCTGTTGTAGGCGTTGGCTGCTTTGGCGCACCTACGTCCCATATGTTGACGTATTCTGTCTTAACCAATGGTAAATGGGCCTAATGTCTTGGAGTGATCCACGGGTTTTAAAGTTTTAAAGGGAGAACTCACTTAGTTGACCAGACCCATTCAGTTAAAAAGAGAGGGAACCTTGCAGATCGTAAGGCCAATCCCGCTTTGTCATAGACTCTACGAGTTCGAATGTCGGTAACGACAGAAGGCTTGTCAACAAATATCGCAATATGAGCTCATAAGCCAGGTGAGGAATCGGCCTAGGAATCATATTGTTTGCATTCCCATTCTTGACAGAACCCAACTGTTATTTATATGGTACGTATGATGCAAGATAAATATAAAAAACATCATAATATATAAAGACCTATAAATTTTCACACTTATATACAGCTACAACAGCACAACTTTTGGTACAGTAACAGATATTATTGGTCTGGTTTTTATTGCGTTTAATTGGCTCATAAAAGACAGTAATTTAGAAGAAGAGAAAAATTATTATTTCTATTATAAAACCCAAGTGAAAGTGGTTGTGTTTTATCGTCGCAATATATTACTTTCTTTCTTTCTTTATAGCCTTTATAAGGTGATTATATCTTGGCTATATTTTACATATATATCCTTATTTTGTATATAATACTGTTCTCACGCCCCAATCGTTTGTCATAATATATAATGCCCAAACAAACGATATCAATAATTGTGTACCCCGGCATATAATTATTGCTGTCAAAACTTTATAAAGATAAAGCAATGGCGTTGACACGGATGGGTAGAGCTGTGGAACATATTCTTTTACCAAATATCATGGCTCGTGTCGGTGAAGTTAAGACTTTTAATATGTAATGGATAATGATTATAACAGATACGTAACATATATATATCGAGAAGCTCGTAGCGGGACCAGCGGATTATCCCCTGAGGCTCGCCGACCTCGCGGATTCACGAATACCCGCTCCTCACCCCTGAGGTAGCCTAATCACCTGAAGCTTCACATCCTACCCCGGAATGCAGCCTGATATCCCTGAGGCTCGACGGCGCGACAAAAATTTACGCCAAAATAGGGCAAAAATTGTGCGAAATTGGGGAAAATTGGCAAAAGTTCGGAGAAAATTATTAAACTAGTGCCAAAAAATTTTTGAAAAATTTTCTTCAAAAAAACTTCAAATATGTATCCTCCTGATCACAACCCCACGCCGACAGCTTGATCTCTCACTGACGACAACCTCCAGCCCCGTCGCAACCGCTATACGTTCTTGGTCTTCGAATCGCGCCGATGTACGGTTCTTTATATAGCCAATGGAGATTCATGAGTTACAGTAGGCTTTAAAGGTGCGTTCATAGGTGAAAATAATATTTCATATATTGAGCCCGAAATTTGATGAAAATTTGGCTGTTTAGTTTGTGTTAGAAAAATACAGCAATTCATTATGTTTCGTATGTTGAGCTCATTTTGATTGGCGAAAAGAATATGACAGAAAAGTTTGAAAAGTGTGCACACGTTCCAATTTTCCAACTTGCAAAAAAAATCCTGTTCGAATTTGATTGAAATTTGAGCTCAAAATTTGAGAAGGACATATTTAATGACATCACTATGACGTAGAAGACTAGGGCTTGCCTTCCAATCTCGTGACTTGTAACTGGTAAAATCAGTTAAGTTATAACGCTCGAACTCCTATTAGAAATGACCATCATCGAATACACCGTTTTGCATCATGCCTAGCCTTGCCTAAAATATGACATACTGTACAAATTCTAGTAGAAATTAAGTTTCAAAACTTCTCAAGTACACCCTAAGATTGGTGTCAAATCTAAACCTCCGCGAGATGCCAGTCCGTTATGGTCTACTAAGTTCGTGTAAATGTATCACATATCAAAGCAAAATCGAAATTAGCATTGTACGGCTATACGACTACCTGTTTCCTCTACAGCTCGTCGAGCGCTAACTAAAGTATATTTCAAATGCTAGTTTTTAAGCAACGAAAACGTAACTTAATGCTAGATACTCCATTAATAAAATATATAAGTTTATTCTACGGTAGTTTATTGTAATACTGCATATTTAATTATACGTTGTAATATTTCTTTTAAAGGTTACACAGTAATATGTCATATGTGTCAATCTAGCGCTGTTCGAGATGGTCTCAACAGTTAAACGAGTATCCTGATGTTGCGTGTTTTTCAACACTAAACTATAATACGCACAGAATTGATTTTAAACCTCAAATCCTTTAACTGAACGCCTAAAGCGCCTACATAATTGCAGGCACAGATTCGCGTCATTTATGAATATATCATAGATTGTGATATCCATTACCATAAACATGAATGAATACTAGAAATGCGAAAATATGAAATAAGCAAAACTCATAGGTCAGCTAAATATCTCATAATTCATTACGTATAGCATTATCTAGGAATCTTTCACATTCCATTTTACTAGCTTATTCTTATGTCCGTATAATTTAAAGTGTTCCAAATATTTGTATTTGAGTGCCACCGTGGTCCGTCAATACTACACACTGCTGTGACATATTTATATCAAGAAAAAGTTTTATCTAACATTTATGGTAAAAACTCAAAAGTAAATTTTCTACAACAAAGATTGTATCTTGTATTCCTAAAATATTCTATCACAGACACATATTGTTAAAAATTCAATTTTTGCACATACACAATATGTGACATCTTTTTGTTTGTCCACATTTCTTAGTTCAGAGTATTTGCAGTTTTGGATTCAGTGTTTTGTGAGAAAGATAGTTAGTCTTGTCATGTCCTATCAATGAATACAATACCTGAATACAATACACCGTTTAAGATGACGCAACCAAAAGTGAAACAAGCTATCCGTTTATGTTCTTTCTAGTATAATGAAGTTGATAATAAATCAAATGGCTTAGAATTGTCATGTCCTAACATTTAGGTGCTTTCGAGGTCATATATCATTTCCGTTACGTTTATGTAGCTCCAAAATAAATATCGCCTTGTGGAAAGCATTAAAAACTGGGAAACCTGTTTTGTATGTTATTAATTTTGTCTTATATGTTTTATGTTTTTGTACAGCGCAATGCTACAATGCTGATATCAATTGCGGATAGGCGGCTGCTGTATAATTGCATAATTCACTCTATACAAACTGTGATCTTCTTTATAGTTCTTATGATAAGTATGGCAATGGCTTAAAATTTATCATCGTTTTCTTCTGATTGCCTTTGCTAGATGAAGATTTTTTAATAATGAATCTAAAAGTCTGTTTTGGAGATATATAACGATGAATAAACTGCAGAAACGTGATCGTATCAAATCATTGTTCAATTTACTTCTTCGTCTCGTTCGAGATTTTCTATTCCATTCAGACAGAATTCCGTGTTTCACTCCATTTCTGTTCTCTTTATATGAAATTGTGTACATATCTTCCAATTGGTATCATGTCCGTTTAATGCATATTTATCATTATTTATCCGTTATAATGCAGTTTAATCCGTTTTTGGTAATATCATGATATTCATATGCACAAATCTAACCCTATCTATCATGTTGCTATTCTGTTCCGTATTTTGTTATTCTTCTCATTTGTTCTTATACTTATATCCAACTCCAATGACGTGTCTGGTGCGGATAGCGTGGGTCACCTCTATCCTCTTCATACGAACTTGTGCTGTTCAATCCTGTCTTATGACGTCAGTCTGAAATTCAAACAATGCAACGTTTCAAAATTTGTGTACAGTTTAAAACACATTTATCTTTTGCGATCCGGTTTTTAACTTTATGTCATATATAGTTCTCGACTCTCAGTCGGACTTTGAACGAGCCACATTCTGCCATATGCAAGCTGTGTTCCGCTGATCTGTTACAGAATAATTGCCATTCAAAATATTTTAAATATATAAAAACATACGGTGCTTTGAAAACAGCAGCGCTTCAAATGAATACATAACTTATATGGTATATTGAAACCCATTAATAATTCATAAAAGCATCCCTTTTATTACCAAAATTGGCGAAACACGTTAGACGAGAGATTGGCAAATTATGTTCAATGCACAACCAGATAATGTTGTTTTGTTACATTATTATAATATAAAAAGGAATAATGGATATTTAAGTCTTAGCCTAATTTACGGATCTCAGTATATTGAGTTTGCTATTATCGCCATGATTGCGAGGAAATAATGATATTATTTGGTAGAGGGAGGATGCGATTGATTAACTTCGTAGTACATTATATAAACCTCAAAGATATACAAGTACTGTATATCTGATTTGATACTTTATCATACAAATTCCGTGCAGTGGGACATCGTTTTAGAAGAATCTCATTACGTACAGTGCGCGGTTTAGCAGAAGCCAATTCCGTACAGTGCACGATATACGTACGCTTAAGGATAAGTACATACAGGATTATAACAGCAGAGGGTTACATCACCCCCGAAGCCTCGGCTATTCCAATCTCATAACATATAGTCCAACCCCCCTGACGGTCCTGCAGAGGCCGAACACTGAGGCGCAAAAGCGCCGCACCGCACGGCACCGCACCCCCGCACCCCCCACCGCCGCCGGGCTTAGTCCCTGGGTGGCCGAAAGCTTTCATAAGGACCCACCTACTCCCTTAGACTTCAGACATGGGTCTATGTATACATAAGTATACCTAAGGTACCGCTTCATACATATCATCTCTTTCTTCTAAATATATGATTGTCAACAAAATGTGTCCCCACATGATCAATTTTCAGTGATTTGTTTGAATTGTGAGCTGTAGTTCCGAAGCTGTTTTGTGCTTACGTGAATAATTATCAAATATGGATACGTTTCTATTTCAATTAGCTTTTAGTTTATTTGTAGTTTCTTGTTTTGGCTGGGAAATGCAGCGGGTGTGGTTTTGAATAGGACTATTCCAAGCTCCCGTGTGTTGAACAAATTTTGAGGAAGATAGAAAATGAAAACTAATATTTCAGTTTAGAGTTTTGGAAATCTATTTATAAATCTCAAAAATTTGATATTTCTTACCAATTTACTGTTCTCAGATCAGTTTTCGGTTTCCATTATAGAAATCTTTCCAAGTGCTCCAAACGAGACGTTCAGGTGCACAAAATTTTGCGTTACTGTCACAGCAGTAACTATGACATTATAACCACCCTTTTGTCGGATCACGCATTTACCTAGTCAAATTATAAAGGAATACATGGCAACCAGATTGATGGAATCCACTTTCCAATTCAAAATAGAGCACAGCAAACGTCTCAGAATTGTCTGTCCACGTTGTTTATAAATCAAAAATTTCGGAGCGTAAATCGATGACTTAAAAATGAAATTATTATTACCACTTTTCCGCGTAATGAACTCTTTTTAACGTCACAACCCAAATACGTATACACGTTTGCAATTCATAGAAGATTTTTCAATGCGCATACTCTCTCCTTGATATTGTTTTAAACAAGGTCTACGATGGCGCTTGCATACTGTTGCCGAGACATAGAGAAGAATGCCTTAGAGCAAATTCGGGAAAATCATTTACACTGTTGTAACGTGTTTCGAAGATATACATATGTTTTTGATTAAGGATACAACGCTATATTCACAGCTACTTGTTCAAGGTTGTAATTACGTATAGCTAGCTTTACACAATAAGACTGCACAGCATGAAGCATTTCAATATTTTCTTAATGGAAATTTAAGAGCCGCACTTGTAACATGTATCTCTTATGTTACGCACAATCATTTGAGTCTCACAATGATAAGCACGACTATTAAGTTGTACATTTGTTATAGCTTCACTGAAATTACAAGATAATGTTATGAAAATCAACTTAAGCTAATCTAACATGAAGTGTTATATAAAACAGTATGAGAATAAAATCTCTGTACGTGTACGTACCTGCCATTCTCATGTTGCACAGCATGATTTTCGGTCACCATTCCATTTTTTCAGGATCTTGAAGTGTTATATAATACAGTTTGAGAATAAAATCTCTGTGCGTGTACGTACCTGCCATTCTCATGTTGTACAGCATGATTTTCGGTCACCATTTCATTTTTTCAGGCTCTTGAAGTGTTATATAATACAGTTTGAGAATAAAATCTCTGTGCGTGTACGTACCTGCCATTCTCATGTTGTACAGCATGATTTTCGGTCACCATTTCATTTTTTCAGGCTCTTGAAGTGTTATATAATACAGTTTGAGAATAAAATCTCTGTACGTGTACGTACCTGCCATTCTCATGTTGTACAGCATGATTTTCGGTCACCATTTCATTTTTTCAGGCTTCACGAAAATAATGATATATATTTGCGCTGTTAACATATAACAGTTTTTCACGATAACGTCCAATTTCGAATTATTGGCAGTCAAATTTTGAGTACAGTACATTTTGAGTGAAAAGTATTTTATGTTTACATACACAGACTTACAGGACCGTTTTGTTGCGCTAAAATATAAGAGTATCATACTGTTCTTCATGATAGTGTAAATTCTCCTATATCATCATATGTCATACTCCAGCGGCCCTCAGAATGCCAAGACAGTACACTATAATATATGGTGTGATCTCGATAGGCCTGATTATCCTAATCCCTTTTTTGACTGCGGGTTTTCCAACGGTGTGCTGATTTCGTCGGAACAATGACCGAAAATTATAAAGCTAACTGTGCCGGTAAATCTCACAGTCCTTTTGATAATGGCTTTCACTCGCTTGATGCTTCTGATATTATTTATATATTTGAAATGGTTTTTACATTGCACTTAAATGTTTCTCTATTATTTTCAAATTTCAAATCTAACAAGAACTCGTACAAAATATGGGTCTGTTGAAAAAAACTTCAAAAAATTGCAGTATACTAGGTCAATTTCCTTAGTAGTTTAGCATTTCAAAAATATTGATGTCGATATTGGCATTACCGCAAGCGACCGTGTTGAGAAAGAAATCGATCGATGAAACTGGTGCTTAACTGCCGTTGTGATCAGGTGTCATGTTCGTGCTATCTTACCTTGTAAAAAACTATCACTAGTAATCGAAGCAAATAGCAAAACTTGTGTCAAAAAGCGAGCTGTCGATTGTCACGGTATGTATCATATCTAGCTGTCAGCAGCATTTATTCCTTATGTTTTAAGACATCTTAAAAGCAATGTTTTGTGTAGCAACAATGTTTATACTTTATTCCAATGTATTTTTTACTATAATATGTCAGCATGGCATTAATAATATTTCAAAAAGATGTTGAGCGCGATTTTTCATGTTGAAATTTCGTTTTAGTTGGAGTTCCTAAAACATTAACTAGATTGACACTGAATGCCTATGACTTGTCGTCGAATCGAAATTGGGTATTATTATTCCGTGTATAATTTGATCACAAAGCCATTCCAAGAATGCAACCAGTCCCGTACATGGCCACAACAGCTAATCAGAGGAGCTGCAAGAATTATAAGGAGGATGCTGATGTTTTGTTGTAAATGAATGTTAAAATGAATGACAAGTTCCCCACCGCAGCTGAAGGCTTGAGCCGGTGCAGCGTGCTGAGCCCACACTTGACGCCCAAGTAGCTACGGGTCCGTATGCAACTGCTGTGCTTTAAGGAAAAATACGAATAACGATATTACAGATCTGTCGTGTGCGAAATTTACTTCAACTACAATTATGCTGTGTTTTGCAAAGGTATTCTCAATATATCTATGACAAAATTATGACGTTGTGAAAACGACTTTGTGCCCAAAACGCCGTTTAGTGGAGTAGGTATAATCTGATTTTTAAAAAGTAAATAATACGAGTATGTCAAAGTATTTTACTCCTGCTGTAACTGTGCATGTTTGTCACCGGCCGTTCTCATCACTATATCAAGCTATCAGTGTTTAGTGCTTTCATCATTTGTCATATCTATGGTCACAGCTTATAAAATAATTATGTTCTTGGATTTTACTATGAAAGCTTAACTGTTTTTGATTGACCACACTTATTTTGGCACAGCTTTATACACTTTTCATAAGAAGGTATAGTACGTTATCTGTCTGAGTCTCATTGAAGGCAATTTTATCAATTATGCGGGAGTAAACTTAAGGTGAACCCGCCATCTATCTTATTTTCAAATTTTACATAAAAATTGCTACGGCAAGCTTTTTGGCCAATTGAAATTCGTCCTAAAATTTTTCAGGAGCACAGTGCACACTACTGAAATCTAGCTATTTTGTATTCGTGAAAATTCAAGTGACATTATCTTAATTTTTGACAACTAAAATTTGTCGAATTTGATTTAAACCGGTTTGCTCGCGAAAACCAAGAGCTTAACTACAGAATCGATTTGCTTATGACTTAACTTTTGCATTAAATTTGTTCGCCAAAACAGAATAATGTAAATTTAAATAATTAGGCATTAGGAACCGAATTTCTGCACTTTGGAAACGATGAGAAACTCCGTTCGAACACAATGTGTAATTTCTAGCACTTAGATAGCATTTTGCAAATTTTCGGTTAGCGAAACACCACTGAAATTTAGCTTATTTTCATAGCAAGAGTTTGCGATTCGATATCGGTTATTACAAAATAGAATGGTTGATGGGGTCACCTTAAATTTACCCGCGCATTATTGATTATATTTTATATCCTAAACAACATATTGTAGCTGAAAAGACGATTCGACTTCGCGTACTGCGACATTTGGTTTTGCATAATATATAAACTAGTCCATCAATATTTATTTAAAATAATAATTCAGACACACATATATTTGATATCTTAGATTGTCAAAACTCCAGTCGCAGTTCTGTATTCGAAGAACGTCTTGAGCTAGCTCGGACCTATTTCGTAATTGACCAAGGCACGTCTTGAGCTAGCTCGGACCCATTTAGTAATTGACCAAGGCATATCGATATCATTTATGGACAATAGCATGTTGAAAAATGATATCTCTGGCCACATTCCAATTAGAAAATAGGAATAACGACATTATTTATTTCGTTAACGTATAATCAAACGCCAATAGTTCGCATGGTGACTATTAAAATTTATGATTACGATCCATTAGAAACCAAATAATTATCGCCAAAAACGAGCACCAGAAATATGACGTGTTTTTACTCGCTAAAGTGTACAAATAAAACGTAGATTAATAAAAAAATTCTTGCGACAATAGAGCGAATCTTTATGTGAGCCATAAAGAAAAGTTTAGTTAGACAAAAAAGTGAGGTCGAAGACATCCAACATGGGCAACCATTAGAGTGCTGGGAAGTGTCATACCCTTCCATTAATCACACATGATCTGCCAAGTGAGAAGCGAATATAAGTTGCCTTCTCATGTTTCGTCGCCCCCTAAGCATGTAACCTTTTGATCTCGTCGCCCTTCCTTGCTAACGTCACACACACGGTTGCTGTCAGACAATAAAATTGATGTTGGAATTAGTTACGCGGCACCTTTGCTACCACCACCCGGTGTACGTAGCCATAAAACGTACAACAGTTCTACTTGCTGATACATACATTATATTATTTATTGTCGGCGGGCTTTCAAGCGTTGTGCTGCAATCAGTATTGTTCAACTCTTTTTTTTTGCATTCATAACGTAGCTAGTGTTTTACACGTGAATAAGTGACTAATTTCTATCAATAGGACTACATATAAGTTTATAAAGCATATTTCGAAGTACGATTTGGGCACTAGAGTCCGTAATTCCCGAAAATACACTATTTTTGTATTAAACCCACAGGTTTGTAGAAATGGATTACCTAAAATATCATCATTGTAGTAAACATAATAGATGATCTTTTGTGCTGTCACAATTTTTGGCTTTACTCAATCTAAAGGTGCGACAATAAGTTTTGCCCTATGCGTATTACACATTTGTCATTTTATCTTTATATATATATATATATATTTTTTTTAAACAAATTTGATATGTGATATCAAAGTCCAATTATTGTCATATGTCATCTGCCAAATAACTTTTGTGATTAGTTTACGACCTACATACGAGTCAGCTGATCACTTGTTTCTTAGCTACAACAGACGAAAGGCCATTAAAACAAAATATTTTGCTATCCCAAATTAATAGTTTGAGCACAAATAAGAATAATTTTTTGCTTCTGAATTTTAATGCGGAAAGGCTGATTGATGTGTTAAAAAGAAAGCCGTATTTATAAAAACAAAATAATATTTTCCTTGATAAAATTTGTGTGGTTTTGTGACAGTTTGTGTGAAAAGACACACAAGTTAAAATAAAGATACATAAGATATAATTCAGAAACGTGTTAAACTTTGTTTGGATGTCCGACGTCACGAGTATAGCTTGCAGATAGCCCAACATAAAAAAAACACAACTAGAACATTGGTACAAAAACTTCCATTAGTTACTCTTCATTTCAATAAAGTTGTTGGTTTCATGAAAAAACGGTGGAGCTTTACGAATTCGCTCTGCTGCAGCTATGAAGATATGCCACGCGCTTTGGTCGGCGATTTT
Source organism: Trileptium ribeirensis (assembly GCA_030248225.1). Taxonomy (NCBI): domain Eukaryota; kingdom Metazoa; phylum Nematoda; class Enoplea; order Enoplida; family Thoracostomopsidae; genus Trileptium; species Trileptium ribeirensis. The sequence goes on along the minus strand of JASANE010029037.1, from coordinate 6,343 downwards.
CTAATTATCTTGCGCTCGGAAAAGATGTAAACTTAAAACAAATGTCGATGACGAACAGAAGATCCTGACGCCTTGCTATGTTATAATAACAGTAATACAGTAATTACTGCAAGATATGATTTTCAAACGACTAGAATAAATTCCAGTTTGGACTGTAGCTATCGCACGTTTAGCTAAATATTTATCTAAAAGATGCAAAAGGAGAAGACACACCCAGACTACTATATGTTTACTATAAAATACTATTATGTAGTATCCTTCCATTCTATGAAGCTGTAGGTTTAACGTAAAAAATGATGTATTTTTGCAAATATAGTGCACTAAACATTGAAGTCAAAACTGTAGTTAGAAATTAAAAACCAAAACGCAGAATAAGAGTTGAACAGCAAATCTTGTCGCTTAGCTAAGTAATTTCAATAACATCATAATAAGCACAACAACATATGATTCAGAAACGAATAGGAATTCCTTTTGGACTGTCGCGTCTCACCTTTAGGTAGTTCATAGCAAAACTAAAGAAATTGCACAATTAGGGGACTATGTGTTTGCTACAAAAAAACTGTTACTGGTGATGGTTTTCTATAATGTCTTGGTTTAACTAAATGGTGCATTATCGCCAATTTAGTGCAAAGGGCTCAAAGGTAGTTGGGAATTAAACAAAATCTATTTACGTACAATATTTCTACTATTAATTAAACTCTTTATATTAACAACTTTATAACTGATTTGCAATAATTTTGCCTTCAACACTCGCAAAGCTAGCCGTGGATGGCTGCGGCAGTTATATTTTTCATAAAATTCAACCAATACCGCCTTAAAGTTTAAATATTATCGTTAATTCATTAAGAATGGCACGGATGAACCATTGAATTTTGATACTTCATTTAGTTCAGTTTGAAACATGTCTTTTGTCTGAACACTGTTTGCCACTTGTATTATTTATAACTACAGGGCATCGGAATGATGAAAAATGTTCTAAACTATATAATCTGGAGTTGAATTCAATCTAGTTATATATATAAATATAGCAATATTTTATAATTAGGTTTCTCTCAGAAACTTGAACTAATCCTTCCATTTCAATATCACGATTACCGGCTTTGCTTATTACATTTTTTATTATTATTCATCCCACCATAAATAGTCCGTTGATTTCATTTCATTTTGCAAATTGAGTTTTGTGTATGATTTTGTTGAAAAATGTATGATGTTTAGCTGGGTTTTCCTACTTACAGCCGTAAAACATGCGTTAAAATATGTAGATGTTCCAAGTATAATTGACACTGGTTATTCTAGATTACAAATTCAAATGTCTACATTAAGATTCAATCAACAGTAACATCTTGAAGTAAATACTGTAAATTAGACTGTTACGCAACAAGTTGTCCTGTCAAAATTACAGCTGCAAAATGTTTTATTTTCTGTCCAACCGTATTCAATCAACAGTAACATCTTGAAGTAAATACTGTAAATTAGACTGTTAGGCACAAGTTGTCCTGTCAAAAATTACAGCTGCAAAATGTTTTATTTTCTGTCCAACCGTATTCAATCAACAGTAACATCTTGAAGTAAATACTGTAAATTAGACTGTTAGGCAACAAGTTGTCCTGTCCAAAATTACAGCTGCAAAATGTTTAATTTTCTGTCCAACCGTATTCAATCAACAGTAACATCTTGAAGTAACTACTGTAAATTAGACTGTTAGGCAACAAGTTGTCCTGTCAAAATTACAGATGCAAAATGTTTTATTTTCTGTCCAACCGTATTCAATCAACAGTAACATCTTGAACTAAATACTGTAAATTAGACTGTTAGGCACAAGTTGTCCTGTCAAAAATTACAGCTGCAAAATGTTTTATTTTCTGTCCAACCGTATTCAATCAACAGTAACATCTTGAAGTAAATACTGTAAATTAGACTGTTAGGCAACAAGTTGCCCAGTCAAAAATTACAGGTTCATAATGTTTTATTTTTTCATCCTAACAATGTATTTTCTTTAGAGACGTATTTCACAGCTGTATGAAAATTGCCTAGTTCCGTTAGGGATGGTGCCAAATATTGTGCCATTTTTGTGACCTGGGAACGTTTCTTTACTATAGCGCATCACCAATATCTACAGAATCTACCATTTTCACATATATTATATATACATATGTTCGTAGCCAGCCCAAGCTTTTATCGTATGAAGTTTGCGCTGCATTGTGCCGCAAGTCTTACGTTGATGCAAGCTCGAAATCGGCATTACGAGCGCAGCAAATATAGGAACTGGGTAAGCTTGGCATCTCAACGCGATTGTTTCAGCAAATGTTTTTTGTTTACTAAAAAGCAATTACCTTTCCCCAGTGTTTTGCTTCACAAAACAGAGCAAACCACACACCGATTCTGTGTGATTCAATTTTAATGTCCTGTTCTATTTTTTACTGTACGATACAGCTTTTGTGTTTAAGGATTGTTAGATAGTGTTTTTTTTTCTTACCACCCTCCACTGTTCCTGTCTCTCCTTGTGAAATATTAGAGAAAATCTGAGTATGTTTATCTATATTCGCATTGTTACTAATAAAATGGACGGTCAAGCTGTCTGTTTTAACGTTAAGTAATTGTATTTATTCATATGTACACATTTGGGCATAAGTTTAAGGCGTGTTCACACGCTCAAACTTTGATCAAAATTTGAGCTCAAATTTTGATCAAATCTTGAAAGCATCTTTTTTGCATTTTTTGCAAGTTTGAAAGTGTGAACACTGCTCAAATTTTTCACGAATATTCCTGTAGCCAATCATGGCGACATGTATTACCTGAAAAACTTTGAGCTTAAATTTTGATATCAAATTTTAAAATATCGCAATTTTTATTTAAAAATTACCGTCAAATTTTGATAAAAATTTGATCAAATTTTGAGCTCAAAATTTGAGCAAAAAGTTTGAGTGTGTGAACACGCCTTAACAATTATTTATACCCACACATGCGTCGGCATGCGCAAATTTTTATATACGTTCATGTAAAATGGGGTGCTACTAAACTGTCCTATTGTCACCATGTACCACTTATAACGAATGTTTCCTTTGACTGACCATGCTGTATGAACCCTTCTCACATAGGTAACTCAATTTCTGACATTTTTGGTAGCTGTTGGAAGAACTACTACACTAAGCTACAGTCATTCAATAATGAAAAATTTCGTATTGGTAACAGTGGCCGGAGTATATTAAGTAAACGAGCTTTTCTACCTTTTTCTGCAAGATTTTTCATTATTGAGAAATTTGATATTGTCCCGGCCCTGAATGGAAATGCCCTCACGCTATGCCCATCTTAATTCGAGATATACGTACGCTAAGCAAAGTACGCAAATGAGTATTGCTGTCAAAGATAGAGTAAAGTGGTTTATTCTAAATAAATCCTAGTATTTTTTCTACATGGGCTTTTCTTTATACAATAAATGAAGAGATTTTTCGGTGTTTAAGCTCATGAGAAATGGAAATATGCTTATTGCGAGAAATTGTTGTACTACTGGCAAAAGCATCATTCGCTTTAAAACTGAAGTTGGATAAAAACATTTCCCATAGATTTTGTGGCCGCTACATAGAACCCATAATTGAAGCAGCCAGTAGTTTTCTGAAAACTAATCTTAATAGGCAGCCATTATCCAATAATTTTTGAATTTGTTGGTGCTAGCTGCATGCGCCCGGTAATTTTGCAGTTCATGTAAGAATCAGTATGAAATGTTAATTTTTGTAGGACAATTTTTATCACCCTCCTTCAGTCTTAAAGTGGACCTTAAAGTGGTCTTAAATTTATTTAAAAATTTTTCATACTTTAAGTTTTCATACTTTTTAAAACAGAGTATGAAAATCCACAACAATTAGACAATTTTGTAACACAATAGATCATCCACTATAAAAGCGCAGTTGGATAAAAATTTTACCAGAAGTTTTTAGGGTGTTACATCGAACTCACAACTTTGAAAATTCGTAGGTGATACAATATTTGGCCCATGTCACGCTTAAGGGCCGGACGTTATAACGTTAGAAAAAAGAACAGCTTAGAAGGGGTTCGCCCCCCCGCCCCCCCGAAAAAAGCTTAGGCTTAGTACATGTCTCATATAGGGACCTTAGCTTAGGCTAAGACTAAGGCTTAGGCTTAGTATATATATCGAGAAACGGCATAGCATTGATTTCACTTCCGCCCCTAAAGGTTACATTGGCCCAATATACAATGGACCCAGCAATTTTCTGCATTCTAGCCTTTAACACAACAATATTTGCTAAGTAGTTTGAAATTTTTTTGAAATTTAGCGGATGACGGCAACAGGGTTCGTTCTTAGTGCAGAAATTACTATCCACGCCGTTTTCATTTGACATTTTAAATATAATAAATTGATACATTGCTTGAATTGCAGCATTGCACTTACATAATTGTTATATTTTGCATACAAATCCACAAAACCTGTCAAAGTCAAACTCTCAACCTATAATATCCCGGTTGTGCCTTCGATTACATGCTAAGCCTAAGCCTGAGTCTTAGTAGTTGAAGCTGCTATGTCGGGAAAAGTCATCTGGTCAAGATGTAAAAGTCATCTGGTAAAGCATTTTAATCATCAAGACATGTAAAAGTCATCTGGTAAAGCATTTTAATATTAATAATTACACAACTAACTAATAAATAGCATTCGACTGAAGCTTTTGCAAACTAAACTCTTATTGTTAAGAGGACAATAAATATATTGGTAAAACTTTTTTTCAATAATTAATGATTATTACATAAAAGAGGGCTAACTTGCTTTACAAACAGCGAACCATTATGTAAAATAAGAACATTATCATCGGATGTATCTGTTTGTTGGTTAATATCTGAGAGATGTTTGACATTCAATTCTCGTACTGTACTTTGTTTGTTATATAAAAATAAATATTTAATGATCGTTCTCTAAGATTGATACATCATACATGCCGAAACAGGGATTAGTGCGTGGTGACATCCTCTGCGGTTTAGACCGACCACCCACCCCAGAGGTCGAGGCCCAGGTCTACCCCCATTAGGGTAACTCCCTCCACACACGCCCTCAGCCACTGCGCGCGGCCAAAAATAGGGTGATAATTGAAAAAAATTGGGGCAAAAAATTCCTCATTGTGTGGGAGAGGTGGTTTTTCAGCACACCACCCCCCCCCCCGAAAAACGTCGCTCTCCCCCGAGGAACTATCGCCAGAGATGATCCCGCCGACCCGGGTTACCCCTGAAGCATCGGAACGCCAGCATGTATGTTGATACATTTATAATAATAACAGTACCGCGGCTAGCAACTCCTACCCTACAAGCGGCGCGGCCTCCAACTAGAGGGGGCCACACTCCATGCTACAATAATTACGAAATTGTGCTATACCAGACCTCACTGATTCGGCGTGGGGGACCTCGGTGACTCGGTTTGGGGGGGCGCTGACATAGTTCAGAGTGGCGTCACTGACTCGGTTTGGAGGAGGCTAGTTAACATAGTTTAGGAAAATCACTGCGGCTGCGCAACTACTAAACTAGGCTCACAAGAAACCATTAATTACGCAATTATCCCTAAGGGGAGTGAGTGTAATGAACAGCGGTGATGTTTCTTGATATACTACTCCTAAGACTAAGCCAAAGCTGAGGTCTTTATATGAGATATACATTAAATCTAAAGCTAGTTGGAGTTAGGGCTGCCGCCTCCTGACCTGCTTAATTTGCTGTTAATTTACATTAATAGCTAATAGCATTATACTGTCCGGCCCCCGCAAGACTTCGGTCATGCGTTGAATGCAAGGCTGTTACTATACTGAATAGCTATGCGTACTACTAACAAAAAAGGAATTTCCGTGCCACTGTGCTCTCATTCTATTCTCTTTTGTGTGGTCAAAAACGTTCCCAATCACATAACTTAATTGGCGACTTTACAGTTAATGATGCACTCAACTGTTTATAAATGTAAAAAAAACTAATAGCTTTCTACAGATAGATCCAGTCTCAGAGCTTGTTTCACGGCATGTACGCCGTTGTCATTACCTTAGGCCAATCTTTAAGACCCATTTGATTTTGGCATCTGATATACATCATATATATATAATAACTCAAACGAGAGCACCAGATTTGTTTCTGTTCTTGTTCGATTAAAAATAAGTTATATTTTAATGCCTTTAAAGCAGAAATATTCCAAATAAATCAGAGTTGCTAAAAAAGAGCCAACTATTCATAAGTTGAGTGGCGTAAGCTATGCGCAGGTTGTGTGGTTCACATTATACTGACCTTACGTCTGAGCCTTAGCCTAAGTTATGGTCGGTGTATGGCTCTTATACTAATCTTAAGACAAAGTCTGGGGGGCCGC